>JANVCH010068875.1:0-10389 GCA_025505405.1 Epizoanthus rinbou | reverse complement strand
CGTAGGTCTAATGACGGCCAACTGAAGGTTTTGACAACATCCGCTTGCTCCACTTTGTGCAATTCAATAATACTAGCGGCACGCCTTTGCAGTCTGTCTAAGTAGTCGCGGTTGGTTTGGCCGCAGCCCCCCCAAACAGCAGAGCAGTAATCAAATAAAGGGAGTATCATAGAGTCATAAAGTGTGATACAAGCCTCACGTGGAATGACCCTACGGGCTTTCCGTAACATGCCCAGCCGTGCTGATATTTTGGCAGAAATGTGGTCAATATGGTCATTCCACGAGAGGCCTGGATCAAGCATGACTCCAAGATACTTAAATTGATATACTCTATTTAAGGTATTATTTCGAGCTGTAACACAAAACTGACTAACTCTGGCAAGCCTCTGGTGTGTCCCAACTAACATTATCTTAGTCTTGGAGAAATTCAAGAATAGATAGTTACTGTCTAGCCAGGAGATAATGTGATTTAGGTCGGCAGTCAAGCAGGATTCGATTTGTAAGAGTTTCTTGAACACAAGAACGAGGAAAGCAATTTAGAAGATGTTCCACCAGAGAAGTTATATGAAGATCTGGCTGAATTCACTCGCTCAGTGAGACGGTAAGACGAGGCAAACTACGAACCTTCAACCTTCAAAGGAGTTTCAGAAGTATTGGTATGTAATACATTGGTAATTTATCGGCTATTCCAATTCCTTTTAAAATTTACAAGACGTATTTGAAAGTAATAATTTGTATTTAATAAACAGACAATACCATGTATAAAGTGCTTGTATATTCACTCGTTGTAGCGTATAATTGTTCTCATTCGCTCGTTCCTCTCTCATTCGTGTTATGATATTTTACAACTCGTGAATAACAATTATAATCGCCTACTTTCCAAGACGTATTCTACATAGTTTAAACAGACCGAAAGAATTAAGTATGACCTTTTCCCCGCGATGAAACTAATTTCAAAAGTATATGTAACACATTGGTAATTTATCACTATTCCAAATTTCCTTTTTAAAATTTACAAGACGTATTTAAATCAAGTTAATTCAGAACCCATAAACTGCTAATTACACTTGGACCTCTATTAAACAGCCATTCTCCTTTAAGCAGCAGCTTCACCAAGTCTTTTTATTTTTGCTACAACTACTGGTTTGTACCTATGTAACATTTCTTACGCATGGAACAAAAATATCAAAACAGTGTTAGACAGCAACTGCCAGAAACAACATATTGAACAGTTACTGAGTTTACAAACGCTTTCCTATTTTGGGTATCGGCTTTATTACATGTGTTTGTACTTTCCTTTGCCTGGTCTAGACACGAGTAAATCAAGGGTTACTTACCGCATGATCGCTAAGAATATTTGACATCTTCATTTCCAGACAGTCAAACGTCGGTCTGTCCGCAGGATCGTTCTTCCAGCAGTCTAACATGATAGTAAATCTGCAGAACACCAAATTGCCGTGGTTTGGCGGTAAGATTGACGTGACCAGATTATAGCTGACATTTACAGCTAGTAACAGTCTTTAAGAAAAGAAAGAGAAAGAGAGGGACGAGCGAAAAATTACACGCAAAGATTGACATTATACAAAAAATAAATGAAGGAGCACTGACCTTCCACTCACTTCCCACCCCTACCCCCATCCCACGCGCACCACGGTACAAATATTCCAGTAAACGGTGCATCTCATTTTTGTTTTATCATGAATATCATGAAGTTCTTTTTAAAAGCAGAAGTGGTTTCCTTACATTTCACCTGACACGTGCTTGGGCTTGTCCATTCTGTAGCCACTCCTCAACAACTTGGGTATATCTCTTCCAATGATATTCGGATATGGAACATCACCTGTCGTGACAGTTTGTAGAGATTATACACTACCATGAGTCCACGCCTCCGTAAATCAGTCGAGAGGAGACGAAGATAAGACGCGCAAGCAGGCGAGAGAGAGTCGCCTATCGCGCGCTATTCGCCAACTGTCGACGATATTATTGAGGAAAAGGGGAGACTAGTTGCAGTCTATGTCGCACGACAACAAAATCGTACAAAGGCGAATATTGCATCAAATTAATACTTCACATATACATTGCATACAACTAGTACGCACGTCACATACACGTCACATACACGTCAGATGCTTGTCTAATATACATTACATACACAGCACATACACCTAACATTCATATCTAATACACGTCACATACACATCAGATGCTTGTCTAATACACATTACATACACAACACATACACCAAACATGCATATCTAATACACGCCATATACACGTCAGATGCTTGTCTAATACACGTCACATACACGTCAGATGCTTGTCTAATACACATTACATACACGTCACATACACGTTATATACACGTCACATACACATCATATACACGTCACATACACGTCATATATACGTTATATACACATCCCATACACGTCACATACACGTCACATACACATTATATACACGTCACATACACATCATATACACGTCACATACACATCACATACACGTCACATACACGTTATATACACGTCACATACACATTATATACACATCCCATACACGTCACATACACGTCACATACACATTATATACACGTCACATACACATTATATACACGTCACATACACATCACATACACGTCACATACACGTTATATACACGTCACATACACATCATATACACGTCACATACACGTTATATACACGTTATATACACGTTATATACACATCCCATACACGTCACATACACATCCCATACACGTCACAGACACGTGAAATTGGTCAACACGTACCTGTGGCAACAATAATGCTACAACAAGCACGGAAGCCTCATCCTTTTAATATCTCATGTTTTTAACAATTGTAGTAACGAAATATAATTAATAGGAATAGCGCTATATATATTTATTGTAATTATTATTATTATTAAAATGTAAATATTAACACGAGCTTACCAATAGTAAACACTTCCCAAAGCACGACGCCATATGACCACCTATAAACAAGTACGAAGCAAGATCCTGCATTATTAACGTCGAGAACCTCACTCGACATAAACGAGACAATCATAAATGCAAAGCCTTGAACACAAATGTTTTAAGAAGATAAATAAGAGTGAATGTAGATTAAAGGTACTCACACGTCGCTCTTTGAAGTTGCTTCACCGCGGAATATCGATTCGGGAGGCATCCATTTGATTGGCAGTCTACCCTGGAACGTGGTAGTAATTAAAACAGCCAAAATGTTAGAAACTTGCAGGACATTTAGTGTTAAGGCCCGGACACACGGTGCAACATTGCATGCAATCCGTTGCGCAATGGAAGAATAGCATCGTGTGTCACCCTTTGCAATGGATTGCGCACGATATTGCAGAAGTATGATCGGATTCTACTTCAGGAAAATTGCGCGCAACGATTTCACCGTGTGTCCACTGATCGCAACAGATTGCACGCAATGTTGCAGAGGGTGGCCACACGTACTTAAACAATTGCGCAACAGATTGCACGCAATGTTACAGAGGGTGGCCACACGCACTTAAACAATTGCGCAACAGATTGCACGCAATGTTGCAGAGGGTGGCCACACGCACTTAAACAATTGCGCAACAGATTGCATGTAATGTTGCAGAGGGTGGCCACACGTACTTAAACAATTGCGCAACGGATTGCATGCAATGTTGCAGAGGGTGGCCACACGTACTTAAACAATTGCGCAACGGATTGCATGCAATGTTGCAGAGGGTGGTCACACGTACTTAAACAATTGCGCAACGGATTGCATGTAATGTTGCACCGTGTGTCCGGGCCTTTTGTCTCTCTCCATTTATCTCGACGCTCTTTGCTGGTCATTTCTTTGTCTGGCTTGCCGTGAGCCTGATGTTACACAGGATAGCTTATTTGGAGCACACACACACACACACGCACACACACGTGCGCGCGCGCATACACACACGCATGCACACACTCACACACGCACACACTCACTCTCTCTCTCTCTCACACACACACACACACACACACACACGCACGCACAGGACTCACCTGTGTTCCAAACGATACCCGTCTTGGGCAGATTAGTAGCCTTGAGCACAATAGTGCTGATGCGGCTAGCCTGAACTTCGTAACGCAAGGAAATGTGCAGTTCCCCTTTGGAGAAGCTTAGAGACCGTTCCCGCGCGTTCTGCAAATTTTAAAAGTAGAGGTTAATATTTTGTCAACTATTTCATACACTCGACAGAAACAAAGTGGAACTATTCACATAAAAAATAGTGGAACACCTTTGATAAAATGAGGAACGGCGCTGATGGGTTCCTTTGTATTAAATATCAATACCAGATTTATAAGTGCACCGTCTATGGTTTGGCGCCTTTGGGCCGAAGCTCAACTTTCAGTTATTTTCCTTAAAATATTTCGATCTCTAAAGTTCTTAACATTCCATTAGATAATTATTCTATATACTGTTTTAAGTTTGGGAGATGTTTGATTATATTTTCCATTTTTTGGTTCTCCTGTTGCCAATGACAGAGCACGTAATTAGTTTTTTAAAAAATCATCAAAATTTTCAGACGTTTAAAATTTCGGCCAAAATAAATGTCCGAAAATGTATCCTTTCGGCCAACAACAAAAACAATCCGAACATTTAAGTGTCCAAACATACTAAATTATGTATGTTTACTTTAAAATTAAAGATGGAAGTTGCTATATGTAATTTGACGTATTGCTCAATCATTAGACATTACTCGTCATCTTCAAACTGGATTTTAGACATGTCAGGGTCTTCAAATTCGACAGCGTTCGTTGCGATGTTTGGTGTGTATACAGTTTCATTTACTAGTAATAAAACTTTTATCAATAAATTTAACATAATTTTCGCATTTTATCATCTCAAAGTATAAAGACCAAAAGTTTAGGAGAAAAGGTTTTTGTCTAAAGTTTATTGTCCGAAAATTGCAAGTCTTTTCGTGATTAAAGTAGAAGTGCTATTTCGCAATATTGTTTCCTCGAATAATCGATGACGATGTAGAAAATAATTGCTAACAGTATAGCATTTTTTCTATTTTCTATAAAAAATAACGTAAACGCTGTTTACTTGCTGTAGGCCAAACACTACTCGCACATACTGTTTTTCTTCGTCTTCGTCTTCCAAAAATCGTTTGTGAATAATACGTCAACGTCAAAACAACAAGAAAAACACAAATAAACCATGTTTTCACACATCGGGCCTCCACTGAAGCTTTGATGCGATTTGTATTTCCCCAAGCCTGCAGGGGCACAACGGATAATCCTGAACGGCAAGCACGTTAAGAATGTGTCAACTGTACTAAATCGATGATAAACTCTTTAAGGTCACCAAACCACAATGGTAAAGTGCAGTAAGATCAACATTTAAACCCTTACTACAGATAAGACTATAGCCATGGTCTAAAATCAGACATCCTTCTCAGCCTCGAAAATCGTTCTCTCGGAGTTTTCTCTCTTCTGAAGAGATAAAGGTTTTCGAGGTCGAGAACGCACGTCTAATTCTTGGGTTATGTATGATATCCAGGGATGCTCTTGGAATCTTTATCGTACCTGCGATTTTTGTTCAAACTCTCGCCACAGTATTGTGGGTTGATTCGGGTTCCAATCGACGGTGCTGAGCGGTAATGTTATATAGCCAACCATATGCCCTTGGCTGAATCTGTCAAAAGCAAAAAGCCCAAGACGAAGTGTCAGGTCCATCAAATCTGCGTGTGAGTACCCAATAAACTCAAACGTCTCGTTGAAAATCGGCTGTGATTTCTTGTGTTGGATTTCCGTTTGATAAAAATTCCATACGTCAGGAAGAATTTGGAAGCGCACTTGAGTAGATGGACTTCTCCCGTGCCAGCGGACTGGTACATTGAGGGCGCACATGATGTTAACGAATAAATGAGAATCGTGGAAGTTATACAATAGCTGCAACTGTAGGCGACAGGGGTTGTCGCCAGTTTCGGGTGTATCGCATGGGCATGGATTGGCTTGGGTAGAAACTTTGCGGCAGGATTGGCACATAGGTATAAGTTGCCCGGCTGTCTTGGATTTCTCCTCTTCTTCTGGCTCAGCGCAACTTGTTTCGCTTTTTGCGGTTTGTTTCTCTTGTTCTTTCCCATTGTGCGACGCACGTTTCAGTAGAGGACATACCCACAGTAAAAATTCGTGCACAGCATCAAAACACTTGCGTTTAACGAAAGTTTTAACAACGTAGATAAACAGTAACGCAACGGCAACACCAGCTGCCGTACCACTGACTGCCGCTATAAGAAGGGTAGCTGCGAATAGAGAAAAACTCCTGATTAGCAAATTGGTTAAACCAATGTAAATTCTGCACCTCAAAAATGTATTTGAAGCCTTGCGCCGGAGCAACGAGAGAACGTGATCAGTAACATCAATATTTTCTCTGAATGGCTGGCTGTGATTCAAATTTAATTTTTGCAGCCTTTTTATGCCGAATTAGTTTTCAATTCAAACTGCCCCTCGGTTTAGTGCGATATAGTAAAATTCTAACCGAGTCGCAACATTTAAATAACTCTCTCTCTGGTTTAATTTCATCATCAGTAACCAAGAGTTAAGAACACCCGGAAAAACACAGAGTAATTTTAATTACTTAAAAACCCAAAACAGGATTGCATTACGGAGTCGTACTTACGCATTTCGGTCTAAACTGTTGCCCGAGTTGTTGCTGTTTTGGTGAAAGGACTATGTAATCATTTTATGCCAAAGATTATGTTATCCAGTGTCAAAGAAACCCAGGTTATAAGCGCGCAAATCTCAATGAAATCAGTTTTGCGTGAGCTTGTGCTCAATCGAGTCTCTGTCTATCTCGTCCCTGACGCACACGAATTTTCTTGTTCGCTTATCTCTCCTTCATTTGAAACTAAACACGTGTACCTCATATCCAAATATGGCACAGGGGTGATGATTCGGTGACCTCCTCTCAACCATGAAGGCTCATGAATTGTCTCAACTTCCTTGTTTTCCAAATTTTTTCCTATTAAATTACAAAGTTCGCTTTTAAAATACTGTTGAAAACACCTTATCATATTCTGCTGTTGACCACGTTGACGGGACCGATTAGGTTACTACAAGAATGATACTTAAAACGACAGAAGCGAAGTCGCCTGTGAACATTTTTATCACGAGAGAAGACAACAGTTCTAAAATATAACGGAGAACACATCGCCCCAAGTACTGCAATGTGCTAATTTTATTATTTATCTTTTTTCTTCTAAAACAGTTAAAGTAATCAATGCAAATGTCTGTCAGTTGTGTTGCTACAGTCGGTGGTGCCGAAACAAAATGGGAGACACTTAACTAATCCCTTATTCTTGTTTGCTCTCTTCAATAAAATACAGAATGATACCAGTAAAGAGGGACGTTGTTCGTGTAGCATTTTTTTAAATTTGCATCTTTCAGTGTTTGTTTACGCTTTGCAGTTCATCAGTATGCTGGGAGTAAACATGAAGTGTCACGCATTCTTACAAAACTGCGAGTTTCATTGATCCTGAAAATATAGAGAAGATGTAGGAGATTTCGGCTTACAGGGTAGTTTTGACTGATTTGAAACTGAATACGATAAAGTTTCCTTTTCCCTTTTCACAGCAGTACACACAAAAATAAGTTCAATTTCACTGAAAACGGAAGTCTTCCAAAGCAGTTTTCAGGGTAAAATATATTTAAAAAACTAAAAGTGTAAAATGAAACGGAGTTTCAGATTGCTCCCCACACTCGGCAGGAATAAATCAAACACAGAGCTATTTCGAGATAATTCTATAAAGATAGTCACAGTAACTGTGATGATGATGATGATGAATTCTTTATTTATACACGGTAAGAATAAAAATCTCTCATAACAGAGTTATGCAGAATTAAAATATTGAGAAGGAAGATCCACCAAGTTGTAGTTGATGTCGAATTTCTATTACCGGATTTTTGGTGTCGCATACAAAAGAAACCTGATAACATTAAGGAGCACGGAGACCCAGTGAGACATCAGCCATTCAGGTATTACTATAAACTGTACTGTTGTCGGGTTACACCATTTCTGAAACGGAAGTTATAGCTGCTAAATGAACTTTTTAATGCAGTAGACTACGAGTGCGAGGAAAGGCAAGAGAGAGAAAAATATCTACACTTTGTTTTTTTTAAGAACAAACTTAATAAGAACATTGAGGCTGAAATCGTCCGAAAAATAAGAACAAACTGAGGCCGAAATAAATTTTTATTATACACCAGTCTCCCCTTCCGCCATACTCTTCTACACTACTGTACATGTACCGCCAGTGGACAGACTCACGTTTAAAATCTCCCACTTTTCACAGGAAAAATTCCAGAGTGATTGCTTATTTTAAATAAACACTTCAAATTGAAAGTGAAAGTGTCAAAAAAGCACCTAAATAATTTTAGTTGATTTCAAATTCCTACGGAAAACACAGCTATAATAAGAACAAAATAAGAACATTTTGAACCTCAAATTGTCGAAAATATAAGAACATTGAGCCTGAGTGAAATTTTACTGGTTCTTAAAAAAAAAGAAGTGTAGTGTAAATTTTAATATTATCATTAGGTTTCGCGGCGTATAAAAATGCGACGTGTAAAACTGATCCGACATGGTGTGAATAAACTTTGTATCTCAAGCGAAATTAACACGTGTGGAGGCTTGAATACAAGGCAAAGATTCGTTGGTGTACATTCTACCAAGATAGAAGCCATTCGCGTTCTGTGTTTAAATATTTGATTGTAGCGTCGATAACTTTTAATAATGTGATTCTAGAGCGAACTCTATGTTCTACAGGAAAGACTCATTCTTACGGTAGGCCGTCCTTCACGCTCGGCGCTTCGTAGGTGCACAAGAACGAATCTTTCAATTCCTATGGCGAATTTTATAAAATCATACGCTATCAATTAGAAACTGAAATTGAACTTACTGCATTTGTGACAGCTGACTTGGTTGCGGACCTCGGTAAATGCGTTGCCTGTGTGCACTAATGAGTGAGTTTCGTTCGGATAGGAGCCGTCCCAGTCAAACACTTTTGGTTCCATTTGTGTATGCATGGTTTGCGAACACGGAAACGTTTTGAAAGTTTGTGAATGAGATAAATACCTGCAGTCAACGAGTTCAATTTCGTGGTATAATAATACATTCAAATTTAAACTTTCCACTTTCATGTTCAAGGGTGACTGACTCTTCTGAATAGTAACCTAGCTTTCGCAGCCAGGACAGCAGAGAACAAAAGGGTTTTAAATAAAATAAACAATATATTGCACAAGGGAATGTGCCATGCTGACCATCCTGCTCAACGTCATATGCAGAAAAACAAACGTGAAAAGCTTCTGCATTTTGTAGACAACCTCGGAACATGAAATATATATATATTGTCCCGTTCTTAGTTTTGCTTCAAAGCCAGGATCTCTAGTTCTTACAATTCGCACTGTTTCGTAAGATAAACAATAAAAATGAATGGACGATATAAATTATTGGTCATTAATCTATCTTTTGAGTGCTTTGTAATCTTTCCAAATGGTGTCACACGTGCGTTTGTCCGCAAATCGATCCCATAAGGCACCATGACTCCGTAACGAAAACGTTGTATACACTGGAGATTTCAAAATAATAATTATTGGTTAATAACATCATATTCAAAATATTCAAAATAATAATAACTTTGTTTTGTAGCAGATCTTAACGGAAATCATTTCAGCGTAACGGATATGTCGTCATTAAGTTTGTATTTGATTTCCTTCTCAACTTTTTCAGTATTTAGCGAGATATTTAGGTTTTAGTCGCGTTACCTGCTCAGAAATAAGACATTTTTTTGGAAACATCGCCGCCTCCGAAACACGCTTAGGGAAGCTGTTTTCTAAAAAGAAAGGATTTATGCGCAGCGCGGCAAATGAGTAACGCAATGTTCGTAAAAACATAGCGAACAAGAGGCTACTGCGCATAGCCTTTAGTCGTGCCGCGTAGTGTCCATCCTCGGAGACCCAGGGGCGGATCGTGCGGCGATCTGCCCCTGGGTCTCCGAAGATGCGTAGTGTCGCTTATGCATAGAAAGTTAGGATAGGTGACCAGCTGCGACTACCTCGCTCAGTGTCACAAAATATTTTTTTCATACGTTTTTCTTTTTTCTTCCCTTTTTTTAGCTAGAAAATATTCGCAATATTATTTGTAGAAAAAAGTCCTGAGAACAAAATTAGGACCGATAAAATTGATGTAAATTGTTGAACGTAGCTAATAGATTAGCTTGTAGCGGGAGGCGATAGCGCTTGAACATCCGTGAACCGAGTTCGTATTAATATATAAAATCTGCAAGAACAAGACAGATCGAGCTGACATCAAACTCGAATTAAAGCTGTCAATATTCTTCAAGTTC
>JANVCH010068864.1:0-10389 GCA_025505405.1 Epizoanthus rinbou | reverse complement strand
GGAGTAATAAATCAATTTACTATTCACTTCTAATGTATTCTAAATATCACGAACTGGTTTCTGAAACAATGAATGAATGATAATTTAACTTATTGCTTTTTGATTACAAACTAAACTACAGTTTATATCTTGATAAAAAACATATTTTCAGAGAATGGCTCCAGGTTCTACTACGACCACTACTACAGATAATCGACTCCCGCAAATGGATGTAAACAAAGCCAAAACCGTCGAAACAATTCAGCAACCATCAGGTAAACTTCATAATATTTGGTTTATGAAAAGAATAGTCTTTTTAATAATAATACTAAATATAATTGTAAATTTAAAACAAATTATTTCTCCTCAACAAACTGTTTTGAAAACTAATTGTTTAAAACACTGCAGTTCAGCAACTAGTAAATGCATGAAAAAGGACAGAAAAATGAGAATATTAATAGCAAATGTCTGCTAATTGAAGTCAATTAAATCTGAAGGCAATGTAAAATGCAATTACCAGCATTCTGAAACATACAATTATACTTAGAACTAGACAATCACAATAGAAATAATAAAATAACAATAATATAAAGTGATAATAGTTGTACTAATAAGTTAATCAATAATAAAACGGGCAATAATAATAATAATAATAATAATAATATTAATAATAATAAATCTCAATACAACTACTGTTGTTGCTCCTGCAGTTCCAAACTTCGATCAACTAGTTAGCCAATGTCAACTGGCATTGTATCATTATTATCAAGAAAACCCAGATAAGCCACTGTACCAGCCAGCTGATATGATGTCCTTCTGCGAGATTCATGCACCTGGTCTATTCCAGCTGTTGTTGAAAAGCATCTCGAGGGAAGATAGCAGAATATCAGCTGAGAGAAGGCTATTACAACAGCAAAGAACTGTTTCATTGATACACACTCTATCATACTTCAGGTTTGTTAACATAAATCACATTATAAATATGTTTGTTGTCTCAGTTTATTTCATTATAATTATATTAAACATTACTCCCTATAGTTGGTAGACATGGGTGATGGTTGAGTACACAAAAATGAAGACTTTTGAGTTATTTTAAAAAATTATCTAAACTTAATGTCCATATTGTCTGGTTCATGTAGGTATTACACACATTTTAATATCCATTCCATACTGACATATAATAGTATGTCAGGTAATAATGTTTTAAGAGTTTCAAAACACAACATGATATTTTACATCTTTTCCAGATCTCAGAAAACTTGCCAACTGCAAAAAGATTGTGGGTTGTATACTGCATTGAGTGGCTTGTCCTTACAGGGGCTTGCACCAGGACCTACGCTTGGATACTCAGTTAATCCCAGGACTGTCCAGGCAAAGAAGAAAGGGCTAGCTGAAAACCACAGCAATCTTGTCAAGAAACAACTGGATGAAGCTATAAAGGTTAGCAACCTTGAAGATATAATTATATATATTAGATAGATACATTCTGTGTATTGTGCACTTTTATAGTGAATAATAAATTAACCAAAATATTTTGAAATAATAATATTTTTACTGCTACATCCAAAAATGTATTAAAATACTATTCTTCATGATAAGATTATTAAATAAAATTATAATCATATTTATTTAATAGTAATATTTATAATAACCTGCTAAAAACAAGTATCCATATTTTGATTTCAGAACAATTGTTTGATGGTGAATTTACTGGACGACTACCATAATATCCATACAAAAAAAGTTCCTACAGACTTAAAAAAGAACAAAGTTGCCCATATGGCTTCATCAATGCTTGACATTCATCCCACCATAGCTGCAATTACAAGAACATCAACAAGCCCTCACAGACCTGTAACAATTACCTACAATGGAGAAAACAAACTGTGCTTGGGTGATATTGATTGTCAGGCAGTCAACCAATATATCACCAAAGCTATGCAAGAAACGAGAAACCACTTTCTGGATCAAATTCCGGAGCAAATGAGGAGAATCAACCCAGGAAGCCTTGACACATTTGCACAAGACTTTAGGTGGGGTTTACTTAATAGACTCATAAAAATCTAATCTCTAGTGGAAAAAGAAACTAATCCTAATGCTACTAATCAATTTTGGAACTTTGAAAATTGAGAAATTGCCTGTTAATATAGTATGTACAATTATACAGTCATGTCAATGAATTCAACAATTCTGATTTCAGGGAATATTATCAACCAGATGGAAGTGACATTGAGACCCTTCAGTCCTGCCAGCTGCTGGATGAATTTGAGCATAACCTAAAAGGCCTGGATGATTATAAACATTGCCTGCAACATGTGATGTCCATGTATCCTGATCTGCAGAAGTACTTACAGAAAAACCTCCTCCCCTTTCCGGCAGACTGGCCAGGATGGTACTATCCAAAAAAACTGATTGCCAATAACAGCACTGGTATTTTTACATCATTAATTCCAGAACAAGGCCAGTTTCATGTTTCCCTCAATGCAATTGAAGATATTGTAATTATATTTAAACACTTCTTTGAACAGGTTTATTCAAAGGTTTTTGGAGGAGACCTGCCAAAAAAACCCAAACCACATCAGTCATCACTCTGTGTCACTGCAACTTTGCTCGGCTGGCTTCTAATCAGAGACAAAGTGCTCAACAAATTTGGACTGTGCAAGGATCACGAGTTTGTTACCATGATGTACCTGTTGGAAGATGTCTTGCCTCTGGTATTTTACCAATACTATATATTCCGAAGTGGCAATTTAAGCTTGTACATGTCTGTAATGTCTCAAATGGCTATCGTTTTTATCTTGTGGCGTCGAAGACATTACAACAAGTCAACATTATCTTTTCTCAGTGATTGTGATTATCAGAAAACATTCCTTCCTAGTTACTGGCAAAAGCAACTCCAATATATGTATTTATTTGTTGAAAGAAAGGTAGAAATCTGGCACTCGGTTCTAAGAAGCAAGACACAAAGTCATTACGATGGAAATATGATTGGGCAAGTGGCAAAGACAGTTGCTGCAAGTGGTTTTCTTACAGCATTCCTTGAGAGCTTTGTACCTGGTTATGGTCGAGGAAAGGGTCATTTTGATTACTGGTTTATTGCTGGCAAGGCTGCAGAGTGTATTCTTGAAATGTTTAAAAAAGTTGCACAAACTGCTGGGACGGCTTACAAGATGCCACAAGAGTTCTACAAGAATGGTAAACCCAAAGGGTATCCAAGATATTATTTGCCAACATTCAATACAAATGCTGACAGTAAATGTTTTCCCTTATCATATAACCTTGGAACAATCAAATCAAACCTTGAACCTAACCCCAAAGTATGCTGTGACCTACCAAGCTGTTCTACATTCACTGATGGAAACTTTGTTCGACTTGCTTGTTTTCACACATTCCATCTAGGGTGTCTGCCAAATGACTACTGCTGCCCTACCTGCAAGGAACCATTGAGAGAAATGGTTAACAATCAGGCAAAGAAATTTAATGAAGGTCTCTTGAAAAATGGCAAATGTAACTCTGAAGGTGAATCAAGTGATTCTGATTCTGAAGATGCTACAGAAAGTGAACAGAGTGCCACACAAAATTCTCCATCAGATAAAGCAAAGCTTTATTACACATCTGATGCTTGGGAGGAGAATGTTGACAGAATTGTGACTTCATTTGCTCATGTTACCCCACCAGCTCATGCCAACAGCCAAAATCTTCAGTTCAACACACAACCCAATCCTGCTGTTACTACAGCCCCACCTTCCACCTCCTCAGTGCCACAACTTCACTTCCCTCCCACCAGTCATGGCACCTTCACCACTTGGCACTTTCCCTCTGCCATATCCCAGTCCACCATCTTGGGTCGTAGCTCTGGCAGCAATGCGTGCACACTAATTGCCTTGACAATCGCCAAATTATTTGTTTCAAATCCTGAAATACCCGATTGCCAACAACCTCTCAACCAGAAAATACTACAGCAAGTTATTTGTGGTATTCTGCGGGGGAATAAAGAGTATGATCAGAAAACGAAAGGAGTACCAAGATTATTTGGTGTCAGGGAAGCCTCGTCGATTTTGAATTACCTGGGAAGTGTGTGCATTGGCAGTGAACTACCAGCAAGCGTGAAGAAGGAAGATGTCACAACAGCCTCTCTTCCTCACCACATCATGTTGGCACAAGCAACAGGCAACACAGTATCATTATTTATCTTATGTGGCAATACTGTGGTATTTATTCCCACCAGCAATGGGATCCTTCTCATAGACAGCCATTTTCATGGCAACACAGGAGCCTATGTAGCTTTCTGTCGCCAGGAATATTTATTTGACTTGCTGCAATGGTTTAAGCTTTTCAACGGATTTACTTTCAACCTCGGGACAGTTACTAACGTAACATTTAATTAAAGTTTGAAAATTCTTAGTTCTTAGTTAATTCCACTTCTAAAGTAGCTGATGAATTCAACACTCAGCTCTCAACTCAAGCCGGCAGCGAATAGTCTAAACCGTTAAGTTTCACAACAGATATTTATTGCTTATGATATACTGTTATGTACAGGAAACATTTAGATTGTATTGGGCCGTAAATTATTGCTTAAAACTATAAACAAATCTAGTTGCACTTTACAGTTTCGCAATGAACTTACCTCAACACAGTAAACTTCCCGTAGAATTCCATCCCTTTTGCGCACGTCGTCATGAAGGGTTAACTCGGAAAATATCCTTATTTATACTTGCCACCAATTTAATTTGATAGGTTTTATCAGTTGAGGTGTAACAGTTAAACTTCATTTCATCCTCTTCCATGTGATTGCTCATTTCTATGGGCATTACATCCTAAAAACTGACCACATCTTCGTGTCATTTACAACCGACACTCCAACGAACCTTTCATCACTCGAAATCGCGTTGCCAAGCAAATCTTGAAATTTTCCGCGCATTTCGCACGCATGCGCAGATGTTATTCATCTCTGTTGTGCCCAATGCATACTCGGCAGCACTTTACCTACTCCTGAGAGTATTACTAGTTTTACTTATATTCGTCAGGTGAAAGTTGGCCGTTTTGCATAGCTTAGCTATGTGGTCCAAGTGCTAGGTTCCTAGCACTCGGAGCGGGTTTTATTAGGTCATCTATAATTTCAACAGAGTCCAGAACTGGTCCAACACGGAACTTGGAGGTGAAGACAAGAAGTTCCGATTTATCCTGGTTTAGCTTTAGAAACATCCAGGTGTTGATTTCTCTGACACATAGTTCAACTTTAGATCTTGCTGCCTGCAGCTCTTCCGTCGAATCTGTCTTGAAGGACACATAAAGTTGAGAATCATCAGCATACAGGTGGTCCTGGATAATATTACATGTACAGTAATATACAAATTAGCATCTGACTTGATGGGGAAACTATGTATGATTAGGCGAATTCGGCATTTGTTAGATCGGCCTACACTTTTGATGGTTATAAATTCACTAGTGTTCTCCAAGCTTTATTACTGTTCATCAATCTGGTCCGGGACAAGCAAGGGAAATATCGCTAAATTGCAATTAGTTCAAAACTTTGCCGCCCGGATTGTGTCCGGGAATGCCACATATGAGCACATAACACCTACGCTCAAGCAACTCAAGTTCATCCCGGTGTCGGACTCATTACTTCATATCAAACTCATTCCATATTGAGTGGAACATTTGTTTTACTGGGTCCCAGCCCCTAACTTTTTGTGAATTGCCTCGCCACGCATGCGCAATAGCAGCAATTTGCAAGATGGCGATATCATCCTAATCGATATCCAATATGGCGGATAGGCCACGTCGACAGCCGAAATCTCCAAAACGATTTATTGACGAAATTTCTGTATTAACACCAAATATTAAAAAGAAATTCACAAAGCCCGACAAAGAGTTATATGAAATTGAAATAAAAGAAGTAGACAGAGAGGGGAATAGAGTGAAAATACACTTCAAAGGATACAGTGACAAATACGATGAGTGGCGACCATACGACAACTCTAATGTACCCGTCGTTCGATTAGAGCATGCGTTTGTTCCAAGCAGCGATTCGCTCGAAGATCGCATGGAAATATTCCACGATCGGCTCTATCGTGAAATTAAGCGCAAGTTGTATTCTGGACGCAAGGAAGATCCCGATATAAGAATAGAGCTACCACTTCAGGAAGATGTCTTTTATACAGGCATTGCTATTGTTGCCAGCAAGCACACAGAGAGAAACAAAGAGGTATATAGACTGCGCACAACTAGGGATCTAGACAGCTGTCTTGGTGTAAAATGGGACGAGCGGATACAGAATGAGAATGGCGACTTTGCCTATGTTGTCGAAGGCACTGTGAGGTTCTGGCTGTTAAGGAGAGCTCCAATTCTAGAATTCAAAATTATTGGAGGCAAATTTATCAAGAACGAAGTTGAAGACAGCTTCCAACTGGTTTTCACGTTTGTTCGTGGCGATGGGAATAGAGAGATGTATATAAACAGGACTCATCTTGAAGACAATTAAAGGCATGAAACACTGGTTTAATTTGAAGAAACTGGTTCCATGAACTCCGTGCATTTGAATAATAATAATGGCACAGTTAATACCCATATTTAACCGAGCCAGAACATAGTATAATCACGACTATCTTTTATTGAAATATACAATTAATTAAGTATATATATATACTCAATTATATAGTATATATGATGAGTTTTTCTTCATTTTAACCTTAGTGAATTATAAATGTATTAACATATATATAATTAATATGGCATTATTGCATTGACTCACTGTATCAATTGCTTTATAGCTTACTCTATGAATACAAATATGATATATAGACTACAAATAATACTAAATATTAAATCAAACTGAACAGATTTAGAAGAATAGTATTCTAAGATTTCAAAATGTTTTAAATCTAATGCTACAAAAATGTGCCTGAGTCTTACACTGACCTTGGATGCAACTGTGTCAACTATATTTAGATTTTCGTGATTGACTGAAACTTTATTACTCATGTTTACTAAGTGAATCATAACTTAATGTGCCAAGTTTTTATATCTAGACTCTGCATAATCGCAGTTTACGGCTGATTGTATAATCACAAAATATATGTTATATGCTGTAAAAATTAATCAGTATTATGCCGACCTTGGATACAACCTTGAATGCCTGAGGAAATATAATTCATGGTGTAAATTGATTCTACAAGCACTTGATTAATTAAAACGCATGCATGCAGTCAATTAGTTTGATGATCTATAACATACAACTTGGTTTCCATTTTCCATCATCTTTAACAAGATGAGCACAACAGTGGGGAAACTGACAGATGTTACACTTTGATGTACATGTCTTAATTGTGTGACCAAAGTTGGAACAGTTGCTGCATCTGTAACTTTTCTTAACCCTTTCATAACCTGCTGCTTCTAGAAACTGAATTCTGTTTTTCTTGAGAAAGAGCTGCTCCAATGCAGCAACTCCTTTGTGATTAGTAGATCTAAAATAATCTTTAGAGGCTCTATCATTATATTTTTCCATCCCCTGCTGTGTGTAATAAGCTATATTTCGATAGAGGGAAAGAAACTGGGGAACATGAGCATATAGTGCATGCATATAAGGGGTTACATCCTTTGTTTGATATACTCTGAGAAATTTGCTGAAGAAGGAAACAATTTTTGCTTTTAGGTCGGAAATATCTTCCTCTGAAGTAAAATCTTGCTTGAGATCACTGATTATCTCCATAAAGTCTTGCCATAATATTTGTATATCTTTGCTCTGTTTGAATCTGGGAAGGAGGGAAGGTATATTTATGGTTTGTAGGAGTTTAATTTTTTCTGGACCAGTAAGATCCCTATACTCTAGCTTCTTAGTGTCCTTGTTAATTCTAAAATTAAAAGATATACCAATACTTTTTACAAATGTTTCATATCCTACCATATGTTTATATTTTTCTCTGAGGAATCCATCTGTGAAGGTAACTTTTTTATCTATGGCATCACTTCTTCTCAATTCTCTAATCAGTAAATCAATCAAATTATCTGAGATTCTTAAAAACAGATGCAATGTATCAATAATTACATGATCTATAGGAATAAAAGCAAAGAGTGGTTGTGTTCTACAATTAAATTTTTTACTAGAAGCAAACTTTACTATTTCCTTGAGAGATCTAGCCCCGAGTTTCTGATCGGTGATGGACCACTGTTTGCTGGTATCCCACCGCTGCAGTCTGGGGCACTTACACCATATACAAGCATAATCTTGATTTGCTTTGCCTACACCACACACTAATGCTAAAAATTTCCAGTCACCGCCAAGAAAGTACTCTATTTTATAACTACAACCCTCTATGTCTATTTCCTTCAGACTTGCCATTTCGTTTCTAAGATCTCCAAGGCTATCTCTAAGGAGATCGTACTCTTCGGTTGTTTTTATTATTGCCAGCACATAATTACCCTTTTCTCCCATTGCAACCTCTTTCTCATTCAAAATTGTATAAGTAAAGTTCACAACTTTTAGTCTCTTGCCGATGTTTGTTCCGTCTCCGCTGATTTTGATTTTCAAAGTTTCACCATCCTTGAGTTCACCCTTTTTCCTAAGTCTTTCAGTTTGTTCTTTGAGGCTTTCTTCAAAACTTACTTGAACACCCTCTGTGTCCCCTGGGGTAGGCACAAGATTCCAGTTCTTATTTAGTTCCTTAATTCGTTTTGTCACAGAATACTTGTTAGGAACATCATCAGCCTTTATAGCAATTTCATGCCACGCCTCATTGGATATGTTAAATTTGTCCTTCAAATATATCCACATGTTAATGTTGTCCAGGTCATCATCTGTTAACTCTTTCGTTTCACTGTCTGTAAGTTGCAGTTCTCCTTCATCAATTAGATTGAACGTTTCGTATGCGTTAGTGTCAGTGTTGAACACTTCTACTTTAGTGGCCATGAAATTATATAACCCCAGGAAGGCGAGGGTCGTCTGACATTCTTCTCTCATTTGGTGTTTCAGCCTTGCCTGGTGTTGTCTAGAGAATTGGTCAAACTTCATTTTCTTGGCTGGACCTCTTCCTTTCTTTCCTTTGCTCATTTTTGCCACTTTTCTAGCCACGCGTTTAAATTGCTTCTTGTAATAATTGACACTTTTTTTGGCACTATTTATGGCATCGCAAAGCTTTTCGTCAACTCGTAACCGCTTTGCTTCCTCTTCAACTAATGATTCTTCTAGCTTTCTCTTATCTCCTCGTAATTTACGGTTCTCTTCTTTTAGGTTAACAACATCAACCTCATTGTAATACACTTTGAAATTGTATTTATTGCCAACTTGCCACTCATTCACGAGTTTCTTTATGCATTTTCCTCCTCGTTTGCTTGCACTCTTAAATGCTCTCTGAAGGCTGAAAATTTTCTTCCGAAAAACATTTAAGATACGGCTATTGACTATAACGCCACGTATACCGGAGTCCTTGAGTACTTTGTCCACTATACCAGCGACGGCCGATTCGTATGTTTCCCCATCCTGCCGTTCCCGTTCCCTTGATACCGTGAAGAGCAGAAAACTGGGAGAGACAATATGGCGAATTATATTACTTTGTTTTCATAAAAGAAAATGGAAAAATTTCCATGAAAAATGCATGTGCCGGTTGGAATAGAAACATAAACAGATCGAAGGTTTCTTACTTGTTTATTTCATATGTAAAGGACGGGATTTCATCTCGAGAAGCGCCTTCTGTACGAAACGAGTCGTCTCCTATCGCTTCAACAGACACAGTGCTCGCTAATATAAGGAAAAGAACCAGACCGTGACTTTTGAAAGCCATTTTCCCGAGCCTAAATTTTCATGAATATGTATGTATTAAATACCAAAATGCGCCAAATTTATCGTTCTCTTCGAATTTGGCGGTACATTTTAGATACACGCGTGCGCAGAAATGTTATAGGCCCATTCCTCCAGCTCTATAGGTTCAAGAGCTAGGAACGCCTTGTAGATTTGGCTAAACTGACTGAGAAAACAGTAAAAAACCCGAGCCCAGATTTTTATATTTAGGCTCGCAAATTAGTTGCATATAAGCCTGATATATTGCAGTTTTATAATCCCGACGTACATTGCCACATTTCTGAGCACGTTTTAAATGCGCAAAACAAAACAACAAAAAAGGCCTAGATTTTGAGTCAGCCATAATATGGGCGTGGTCATCTGATATGAAATAAGACCTTTTGTTAACAATGAGTTTCATATGCCTAACAGAGGCCAGTGATAAACATTTACACAAAATACAAACACAAAATAAGTGATTACTTCAATCTCAAACTCTGGCGATATGTTTGACAATTAATAATACCAAGCTCGTCAACGTTCAAAAATATTTTTAAATTTTTTTAAAACATATATCTAATACGCACTGTATGATTTCCGCATAATGTGCTTTGAGTGCAGCAATCGCCTGTTGA
>JANVCH010068853.1:0-10390 GCA_025505405.1 Epizoanthus rinbou | reverse complement strand
CAATTGACCATTTTATTATAATACCGGGGAGTCCGAAAGACCGAGGGCAAAATATTCTCCCGGACAGACCGAGCAAACGAGGTTATTAAGATTTTATTATATGGCTCATTTGTATTTATTTTTGTTTCTTTCGACATCGAAGTCCGCTACAGACGAAAAGTCTGTACGGTAAGTTACGGACCTACGTTTCAGCCAATCAGAACGCGGGAACTTGGTTACGGACCTGAGAATCAGTACTGCCAGATAATAAATTCAATTTATTAAGGAATGTCAGGTTGTTTATTATTCTAATGTTGCACAGTGTAAACGGGTATTTAGCTTGGATTTGTGTTTTAAAAAAAAAGTTTACTAAATCTAACTACTTCCTTTTTTAATGTCAGTGCATTCACCGAGATTTGGCGGCTCGTAACGTGTTAATTGGAGAAGGGTATGTAATGAAGATAGCAGACTTTGGTCTTGCAAGGGATATATACAAGGATGACGAGTATGTCAAACAGACCAGTGGTCTGCTGCCCATCAAATGGATGGCCCTAGAATCACTATTTGACAGAGTTTACACAGAGAAAAGTGATGTGTAAGTAAATTTGAGTTTACATTTGTATGATGGCCCCAGAGTTGCTATTTGACATAGTTTAAACAGAGAAAAGTGATGTGTAAGTAAATTTGAGTTCACATTTGTATGATGGCCCCAGAGTTGCTATTTGACATAGTTTAAACAAAGAAAAGTGATATGCAAGTAGTTTTAAGTTCATGTATGTTAGCAAGTTTGTTCATCGCAACTTAGCAGGGTTAAATTTGACACAGAGAAAACAAAATTGACAGAGAACTGTGGCTGATGTTGGCTTCGAATGATGGATCTTACAAACTTGAAATATCAATCTTGCAACCGTGCCCAAAATCCCATGCATTTGCTTATAATTTTCTCGGTCACATTTTCGAGTAAAGTACAGACATAAATATTGGTAATCCGGCTAATTTTGATATGCTCCCATGATAGTGTTTATTTGTTCCTCCGATAAAATTCATAATTAGGTCAATTATGCTAACTATGCTAATTATGTCAATTATATTAATTAGAAACGATGTAAGCAAGGATTCGCCGATAAATAGAATCTACAAAGAACTGGATGCTCTGAAGAACTGTTCACTATTCATACTATGCACTAATAATAGTTTTCATTTTCCGCAAAGCCACAAAAGCCTCTGTATATAAAGGCCCGTTTCAGACGTTGAACTCTGCATGCACCGAATGTTTAATACTGAGATTTAGTTTCCAACGACGGACTAAATTTGATAAATATGAGCGCATTCGTTAGGACTAATCGACCAGCAACTGAAGCGTAGGAAGGCATAAAATTAAGTACCTACTACTTAATGTACTGACCTTAACATCCAAAAACGTGTTTTCCAAATCCTTTTCTTATTCAACCAAAAGCGGTGGCAGCTTGAACTTCAATCTCCCATTCCGTCTTCAAATCGGCATCTAAGTGAGTTAAATGGCGGAAAGCCAATCAGTAATACTATTTTCTTCTTGTGAACCACTGATTATGCAAATAGCAGCTGTGTTGATGCAAAAGTTAATTCATGTTTACAGGTCGCTGCGTTTGCTGAATAGGGCGCGATTGGGGCATACAATGGTTGACCAGAACAATAGCTACAATACAATACAATACAATTTTTTATTTAGTACCATTCTGACATACAAAAAAAACAGAAATAGTAGAAATTAATAGGTTTGTAGGTACTCAGCTAATTGTAATAACCCGCGAAGGTTGAATTGCTTTCCAACCTTCAAAGATTATTTTTCACCTTTCAATTCCCCCTGTTTCTGAGTTTAACGAAGGACTGGATTTTGGAAGCAGAAAATAACTCAATATTTAATTAGAGGGGATTTCCATGCCGTAAGCGAACAACATCTGTTTGTTTTGAAGCTCGATTTTCAAAACATTTTACTTGGTTTAAAATCGCTACTAAGTTGAAAGCCCTAGATTTAAGTAAAACCACTTTCCTGAATTAGCGACTACTTCTCTCTTAATGTATGCTTTAGATAAGTGAGCATATTTAAATTGCCAGATATGTCATAAATCGACACTTTTCTGCATGAAAATTACGTAAATATAATTTTTGTTTGATTAGAGATTTTGAATGATCTTAACTAATATGTCCCTAAAAAACTGCAAGTTTGTGATAGCACTCTTTGCAAATGACGTCACACGTGTGTTTATCCGCAAATCGATCCCACAATGCACCACAACTCCGCAACAAAAACTTGTTGCTGCGCTTTCTATATATTGCAGATATGCCACTTCATCACTTTCAAAATCACCTTTTAAGTGCGATAGAAGATAATTTGATACACAAAACATACAGATATATCAAGATAGTTTGTTTGTTAGACTTTATTTCGATCCCACAATTCTTTGCAGTTTATTTATTTTTAGCAATCGTGGAGAACGCTATTACACTCTTGCACATGTTATTTGCCAAAATGCTAATTGCCCTATTTCACTATTACGTCATAGGTTTTTCAATATTACGAACAAAAAGTGATTTATTTTGCTGGTAAAGGTTAAAATCCACCAACTTTATGTCATATCTGATTCGTACGATCACATGAACATTGAAATGTAGCAGCAAATTTGTTTCACAGCTTCGCTGGTGTCGAAACTGGGCTGAAATGTGGTTTGTTTACATTTTGTGTTCCCCACTTCAATCCCATAACGTAACAATATAGCATAGATTTTTAAAGTCCAAAATCAAAGGAAACTTTAAAAATTTGATGCTGAAAATTAATTTAAATGTACAGAAACAATGGTTTATCTTTGTGTTTTTATTGAATTTGTTAAATGTAAAGAAACTGTGAGGTAATAGTGAAGCAGTGCAATTCACGGTACATAATTACGTTGCAGTTGGTCGTTTGGTATTGTTATGTGGGAAATCTTCACTCTGGGTGGAACACCGTATCCAGGTTTGCCCATAGAGAACCTTCTAGATTTCTTGAGTGAAAATAACAGGATGGCTGAGCCACACAATTGCCCACCCAAGATGTACACTATGATGAGAGAATGTTGGATCAAGGAACCAGAATCGAGACCCACCTTTGCAATGCTTTCTGAGCAGCTCGGACAGTTCCTGGAGAAAAATGTGGAAAAGGTTAGCTATCACAAATATTTGTTATCAAGAAATTTTTTTGTCTGAAGCAACCAATCATCCAATCGGTAGGCATAGTTTCAGCGATTAACGTCTTTTGCTAATCAATAACAAAATTCACATTTGCCTTTAAACTACTCAAACAAAGACACTTTGAATTATATATATGCCATGTATACCTTTCCACTATAGTTTTTAAGTCTTAGAAGTTGCTTGTCGCTTGCATGTGTTGGACATGTGTTGGGCACGTGTCGAACAGATGCTGGACGAGTGTTGGACATTTGTTGTCATTTGTTGTGCATGTGCTGCACATAATAAAAATATTACAACTCTACATGTGTTATTCATGTATTGGTCATGTGTTGGTCATGTGTTGGTCAGGTGTTGGTCAGGTGTTGGACATGTGTTGGGCATGTGTTGCAAATGTGTTGGTCGTGTGATATGTGTTGGACGTGTGTTGGACATGCGTTGGACATGTGTTGGTCACTGATGTGATATGTGCTGGACATGTGTTGGAAATGCGTTGGACATGTGTTGGTCATATGTTGAGCATGTGCTGAGCATGAGTTGGACATGAGTTGGACATGTGTTGGACATGTGTTGGGCATGCATGTGCTGGTAATGTGCTGGTAATGTGTTGGCCATGTGTTGGATATACGTTGGACCTGTGTTTGATCTGTTTTGGACATCTATGCCAAACTCTGCCAACATAATCTTTATATTAATATTAATAATAATAATAATAATAATAATAATAAGCGTTTTTCTTTGTTATCAAATCATCGACTGCCAGGCGTATGGAAAACAAGCCAAGTTCGCTCGCATACAAAATATGCAATAACGGATGATTTCTGAAATATGGAGCCCAATGTTGTCTTTATTTTGAGCTTTACTTACAAAAAAACATAGTTTTATAAAACATGCGAAGCTCCAGGGAATATCTAACTTGATCAAAAGTATTCCAATAAATACGACATATGTCGCTTCCATAATCCCTTCGGGGCTAGGCGCATTTCATATTTATTATTTGAGCATATCAATGTTGTTTTAAGTGACTGTCTGCGACAAAGTACAAACAAACAAAGCTCAGATGTATTACAAATGCACTTGTCTTTGCAGAACAATCCATACATTACTCTCGCCGTGGAAGACACTCCATCCGGAAGCAATTACTACCTGCGTCCTGTCGATAATAATGTAGCAACAGCCTGTCCTGCTAACTACGAAAATATGGAAAGTCCCACAAGTCCGACAGGCGGGAACGAGTATGTTAACCAAACGTAAGTATTGAATTTATCAACATCGGCTATCGCCACAGGAACTAAAACAATAGTTGATAGTAATCAATAAAGATAAAACAAGTCTATTTAAGAGTCTGGACTCCAAAGTGCGGTATGTTTTAATTTAACCTTTGGTATAATCTGTGTTATTGCTGAAAATTATAATATGCTAAAGTCATGTACGTAATGCAATAAATTATCGCATACTAATCGCAAGATTTTATTTGTATCAAGCAGCCTGGAATCAGGAAAAATACTTCCTTCAATTACCTATGTCGTATTTCTGCAAAACAAGTTATATATGGAAAAAGAAACACTCCGAGACCTTGTATATGCACATACACCTATCTCACCCACCCCCCTGTAAAGCACCGCAACACTGTAATTTCCAAGAGAAAGGAAACCAATAAAATACATGATCATTAAAAAAAAATCCGTCCTAGGGTAAACCAGCAAAACCAGACTCCACCCCCTACAAATAGATAGATGTGGAAAATGCCTCGTCTAAAATGCGCCGTAATCGAAAACAAAATAATGGATGGCATGTTTTTTTGTCGATAGAATTGAACATATCTATTGAAAAGCTCTGTTTAGGTCTTGGAACTTTGAGCTTAAAGAGCCTTCTGTGGCAAACTACAGGAAATAGCATTTCCGAGAACCTGAATTTTGATAATTTTCTCGGGACCTTCGGCACTCGCGCGCTGGTATTGTCTCCTTAAGAGTTAAGTCCGGTTGCGGTATTGATTGCGGGCTGTCTTATTAATCACAGCGATCAAAGGGAAACATGAGACTTTTAACAGCCCTGAAACACAATCAATACAATAACTATGTAATCTTATCCTGTCATACAGTGTAAAAATGTTCGTTTTCTTCAATTTTTCTAGTTGGTAATTTTAATTAATATTTAAAAGTATTCGATGCTACATGTAGTTCAAAGAGTATCAGAAGAACATCCAAAATCCGTGACATTTTTGTTGAAAGCTTTGGCGAAGATTGTTTTCATCCATCTTTATGATAATATTAACAACTACATCCTACTTTGGTTTTGTGATGTAATAAACTAATATCATTAAAATCTGTATAATACAAAACATCGCAAGAACTAACGAAGTTTCATCATGCTTCTGGGATGTGTTTTATGAAAAAGAATTTTTTAAAAAAAATTCTGACTTGTTTAAGATTCTGGAAGTTATATCATAAAAGCCGAATTTTGTTTGACACTTTATTTTGGTTTATTGATCACTAAAACTATAATTTATCTAAAGATAACGTCTTTTTTTGTTATCTCTTCGTATCATATCTCGAAACTCGTAGTTTTTCTATATTTAATTGAATCTAATGTTCTCGGCCAACGTTATTGACAAGGAAGGTTGTCCTTGTAATATGAACACTGTAAGTGGATATTGCGGCGACAAGTGTTATCGGGAGAAACGTCAGCGTTTATGATAAAGATTTAAAAAAATGACTGACATTGATTCTATAAAATGCATATGAAAACTTAATATTGGGTCATGGGCGCATTGCAAAGATTTTTAAACAGGGAAAGGAATTTGAGTGTGTTTACCTTTCTAAGAAAAAACAATCCTCTCAATGCATTTAGTTTTCAACTTCTTGGAGTGTCGCCTAAAATAAATTATAGTTTTAGCAATCAAGAAACCTTAAATGAGATATCCGTAATTACTAAGGACTCGGAATATGACATGCTGGATTATCAATAAACGCGCACAGGTGCCTTTTAAATAGGCAGCAGGCAGCGCAAGATATTCTGAACTGCAATTACCAACTGCTCCGATTCAAGGGTTCCTTTGATGATTTCTTGTGTGAATTAGTACACTCACTAATTGCTTCCATGCACACTGATCACTGTTCGTTTTTTGCGATATTTAAAGAAATTATATTTGCATATATGATATCTATATCACTAAACCATGGGAAAATGTGTTTTTAAGACTTGTGGAGATATCTTGTTTCTTGGTCAAACATCGTGGGTTTTTCTGTCCACCCCTTGTCACCGAGTTAGATTCATTCAATTAATTTTATCGACTCTATTCGTTTTTCATAATTTCTAGGCAGTAATTGTGCCAGATACATTATATTCATGAAAAGGCTCTTTCTTCTACGATTCCCAATCGCATAATAAGCATAGAAAATAATTGCAAACCACGAAAAAAATTGCTATTAAAACCGGCGCCTAATCAATGAAAACTGACGTGTGTAAAACTCGTGACAAGTCATTCGGGTTTGTAGTTAGTTATAAGGACTGTTAGCTGTCAGACAACTGATCCTGTAGTTTATCTCAATGAACACGGTTTAAAAAAACAATAATATTGTTAACACTTTGAGAAGGTTGTCAATTTTTTGAATGAGCCATCACGTAACGGAAACTTAGTGTCTTGTATTCTATTAAGGGCGGTTTGAAACACAATCTCAACAAAATTACCATACCAACAACTTTGCCTCAGAAAACTTAAAAACATCTGCTTGTCAAAATTGGTCCATTCTTATTTGAAGTTCAACGTCAAATCCTTTTGCTAACAAATGCGGCCAGTAGTAGCTTTTCTACTTTCCTTCTTAATTGTACTAGCGTAAATGAAAAAGGCAATACGGGGGTGCAAAATAATATTTTGAACAAACAACAAGAATAGTGAACGCCAACAAAACGGTACTAAAACAGAATTTCGTATTTCAGAATCAGGTCAGCGAGAAATGGAATTTGAAAGGACCTGCCAATCTGTTTGCTCAACTTGAAACTGAAAAGACAAATTTCTCGTCAATTTGAAGAAGCCTTCGGTGATTTTTCCGGTGAGTGTGAGAAACAGACATGGCCGCCGTCAACAGCAGCAATGCCGATGAAAAACAAGCCTTGCGCCTTTACAGCGAATTCGAGTTCGCATCTGGTGTTTTCCTTCTCTTTCTATCAACAATTGGTGTCGCCAGCAACAGTCTTCTTTTAGTTTCAATTTGGAAAAATCCTATGAAATCATTTCGATCGCCTACTACCAATTTTATAATTGGACTGGCCATCGCGGATTTGCTGACAGGATTGACTACTGAACCGTTTTTCAGTTTGTACTACTTTGTGCGGTATTACAGCACCCCAGAGAGTGACATATCTCGTTTTAAAACGATTTTCAAGGTTGGGGGAGTCATCTCCACGATTACTGTGAGTTCGTCGTTCGTCATCGTATTGGCTTTGTCGTGTTCACAGTACATCGCAATCGAGTTTCCTCACAAGTACAAAGCTTTAGTCACAAAGAAGAGAGCTCTGACCATCGTCCTCTCGAGCTGGGTTTACTTTATCTGTTTTGGGTTTCTGCAATTTGCCGACATCGACGAAGAGTTGTATTATAAAGTTCACCTAGCAACTCACTCTTCACTCGTCTCACTAATTCTACTGGTTATTTTAGTGCTGTTGTACCGATCATTCCAAAGAAATCTTGCTCAACGGACACCGGCAGTTATTCGCAACCCAAACGCGTCTCAAGAAAGCGCCCAAACCTCGACACACCAAGAGAACGGAAGGCGTTGGGGTATAAACCTTACAATACGAAACCCGCTTTTAGCTACAAGAAATGGCAACGCCGATTCACCCATCAACTCGATAATAAGTGATGAAGCGATCGACAAAACTGTCTCCCTGGTGAGTGAGTCGGGCTGTACAGAGAGTGCGTTTGTTAGAGCGAACATGCTCAGAAAAAGTCAACGAAAAGTAACGATTGAAAGGCAGCTAACATATGTCACATTCTATCTCGCTGCCATTTTATTAATCTCAGCTCTCCCTCATGTGATTCTTGCCCAGATTTTCCTCTACAAACAGGAAACCTTGAGCAACAAAGAAAAACTCGACTTCCGTATTGCCTTGTTGGTTAGTGACATCTTTCTTCTGCTCAAAGTTGGGCTTGATCCATTCGTCTACGCTTGGCGCCTCCCATCCTACAGGCAAGCATTAAGGGACACAATACAACGGTGCTGCCGTCGCAAGCTTCTCGCGGCCCCTCGGCTGAATACACTAAATTTAAGCTCGAACAAAATTTAAAGTTGTCAGTGTGTGCATTATAATTACTGTTCTTGTCCGTTTACGAAAGGGTAGATAGAATTTTATTGCCTTAAGGTAGTGCATGCGTGTGGTCTGATAAACAGACGTATGTTTTTGCACGTATTTATGTAAGGTTCCTGAGTCCTATTGTTGTAGAATCACAGTGCTAATTTTCGGTCTATTTTGTATGAAAGCCTGTAAAAAGTAATTATGAATGTATAATGAAAAAACCAAACAATTTGCTCTAAGGAGTACTAAAATGCAATCAGTCGGCAGAAAGGCGAATTTAAAAAAAAGCAATTTCAATTTATGTATATGTTTGAAGTTGCAGCTCAAAGAATGGCGACATGATAGTATTTCCAAAGGTAGCTTTTTATACCTGTTTTTATCTCTCGGAGTGTCGTTATATTTAGTAAATAGTTTACTCGTGTATCCTGACAGTTGACTAACAGTTGGTTGTACTATATAGCCGATGGTTGAATAATCGTCTATATTATATAACAGTAGCACCCATACTGTAATTGAGGTTTCCATGGCAACCCACATGACCTCAAATGAACCTTGGTTTTATCATTCAAGTGCGTTTTACACAAAATTGAGTCGGTGACTCGCTTTATTATTGGCATGCGAGGGAAAACCTTAGAGAAATTAAACAAAACCTGTCAGCACGTTTTGGCCATAGTGCCATCTTAAAAATTCGGCAATAATTCGCTTGGTTGTAACACTAACAGCTTTACCGTCTCATGGTTTTTTACTATAAATGTGTTATGACAAAAACAACAAGAATATCGGCTCTGTTATTAAAATAAGACTAACAATTCGAATAATAATACTGACAGTTTGATAAAAATAACAATTTGATAAAATTGTTTATATAATTTGCACTTTTACAAATTAAAATTATGCAGTAACAATCGGCAAAGTTAATGCGTTCAGATAATTCGCTTGGTTGTTTGTAGCGTTACCGATTTAGTGTACTGTACAAGTTTTTAGCTCAAAGTTAAAACTTAAAACACATGTCTGTGAGATATCTCGTATTATATATGTGTTCGTTTCGTGTTAGTTCAATTACTATGACTGACAACTTTTCTTATTTATATTATTGTTTCAATATTTGTTGTACCTGGAGGCGGCTGTTTATAAAATATATGGTAATAATAGAGGAAATCTCTTTCCTTTTCTTGCCGTTTGGGCTATAAACATGTTATTTTTCCTTTTGCTTTTTGCTTTTCCTTTTTGCGCGCTCGAAGAGCCAGCCCAAGAAATTGAACTTAAGCTACGCTTGGATCTCAGAAATTTTGTGTTCGTTTCGTTGAAGTTCCTATCGATTGAGGCCTCCGTTCTCTCTTGGTTTGACCAGCTGACGAAAGGCCAACGCTCGAATTGTCAGCTAAACTTCTAACTTGACAGCGAAAACATACCCTATCAACGTGCGTTTTGCGAAAATTATATTTTACTTTTCGATGTCCGATAAGCAGAACTACTGCACTGCAGTTATTAAAGCGAAACAGTTAACTTTGATCATTGATGGAGAGGCATGGAAATGCCATGCGGATTGCATTTCAAGGGCAGAAGAAATTTATTGACATCTTGAAAGAAACAGCTTTGCGGCAAAGCTTGAAGAAGAAGGGTGAATGAACGCGTTTTCTTCCTGGGTTTGTTCACAGTGATTTCTCTACACTTCACACAAAACACGTAACTCTGATTGAAATTGGACACTTTCTACGAGAACACATGCTGTTTAACTTGATCCAAGATAAATTCAGTGTTCTTGAGAAAGTTTTAAGGCAATAGACTTCGTCAAATAAGGTTCGAGTTGTCAAGGATGAAATTAGTAAAATTAGTAAGAAAATAACCCGGAGCGGGGAAAACGCATTTTATACTTCGAGCCGGTTGACGCGAGGTTCAGTCAGGTTATCGGGGG
>JANVCH010068831.1:0-10393 GCA_025505405.1 Epizoanthus rinbou | reverse complement strand
AGAGAAGGGAGAAGGATGTGGCAGAGTAGGAAGCAGCATGTAGCAGAGAAGGAAGCAGGATGTGGCAGAGAAGGGAGAAAAAATAATAGTCCGGTTATAAGCACCCCGCGGATATAAGCCCTCCCTCACCTCTCTCCTCCGCCCCTCCCCACACATTTATAGGCATGTTTAATGTGATCTATTATAACGCGCGAAAAATCTATTTTAACTGCGGTATATGTATACGTCATGGCATGTTAGTTGTAATTTTATCAGTCTCAGATAGTATCGATCTGCTCCTTCCGAAACATTTTCTAAAACTACGTATAAGTCCCCCCGTTTATAATCCCACTCAAAACCGCTTACAAACTGTACTTATAGAGATTTAAAATGTGAGATTTTACGGTATATTGTAAAGGCAGTTGAGAGTGAGACAATGCGACGCCTATTTTGCATTATACAGCGAACCAAGGACAACTAAGGCGAGACGCATCAATGGGTGCACACGTTGAGAAGATCTATCGTCTAGAAAGTAATCATTATTTATACGTCCAAGATTTCCAATGGCGAGTCGACAAGCAGTATAATTATTTTTCTTGCTGGTGAGAAAAAGGGAACTATATACTACTAATAAAAAAACAGAGAGATGGATACAAAATTATCAGTAAATTCATTCATTTGAAAGTGGAATTTAGGCTCAATCAGGCTTTAAAGAGTACTGACAACAATTACTGACGCGACACGCCCAAATGCCTTCTCCCCGCATGTTACGAAGATGATGCGAGTCTAGTGAATGCTTCAGTAATTAAATATAGTTATTATATAGCAGGCTGGATTCTCCGGTACAGACATCCCATTCGGTGATGAACTCATGAAGATGATTTTATATGCAGATCCGTTTCAACCCAAATCATCAATTTTCGCCTCACAGTTTTCTTCAAATTAATATTGAATAATATCGACCACAATACTTCATCTCCATTGCTCCATAAATGTATAATGCTCTACATGTATATAAATATGTTTATAAAAAATAAAAAATATTATTATTATTATTATTATTATTACATGTAAGTTATAAAACTCGACACATGAAATACTGTCAACATCCAAAACTGACAAATTCAGTACACGCTTTTTTCTCAGAGCAATCTGAGGCTGGAAAGACTCGGAGCCATAACAAGTACAATGTTTCAAGACGAAATATTGAGATTTTGTTACTTAATCCGAGTCAGTATTAAAACGCCAAAGCTCCAAAGCAAAGTTTATTCGATAGTGGAAGTATTCATCAGGGTGATGAACGTTTTAGCGACCTGTCGAGAGGAAGGCAGTGGGCTTATCGGCTCTATTATACGAGCGATTTCGTCCAGTTCAGCTGTGGAGTTCGGAGAGTATCGATAGAATCCTAACACATGGAGATCGTATGTACCTGAATGCTGTTGCAGATCGACAGATCCCCGATCGAGAATTATTGTCAGTGAACCATCTTCCCGCTGTGGCTTGTTGGTCCATGGAAACAGAAGCGAACGAGTCGCCTGTTGCAGAATCAAATTTTTTTGCCACGAAGAGAGCTCCAGCATGTCCAGGCTGACACGTTTGATAATAGTCAGCCTTCAGGTGAAAAGCTCGGCACTTCACTTACCGTCGGTAACTGCTAGTTCTTATAAAATAAAAGCGTGTATTTAGTGGTACCGAAAGTTATAGAGAGGAAAGAGAGAGATAATCTAAATTCCCAAATAAAATATTTGACAAGAACACGATCAGTGATAACGTCCTGGACAAAGGTATAATCAAACGGCGCTTGTTGTATGTTAGGCGGTATATAGGCCGTATGTGTGGATGCCTCCTCCTGAAAATAGGAAATGTTCTAGAATTTGAAGGTCTCGCACCAGTCTACGGTCTCACACAAAATGGGTTTAGCCGGCCGTTTCTTACTGCTATCATCACAATATTAAGGCTACGAAATGCCAGAAGCTCTTAATGGACTTTAAGGAGTAGATTCACGACAAGTTTGTCGAGGTTCAATACATCATGGGGATATTTTAATAATTTTTTTCTGAGGGCCAACACTAAATTCGCTTCAGCTTCAATCTCCTTCTAAAACAGGTCATCCGACCAAATAGTCAGTACATGTACTGAAGACACAGTAGGGGTGTTGAATGGTTCTTCAAAATATTTGATTGCTCGCAAAATTTGGCCCTTGCTCGAAAGCGCGCGCAAAATTTTGGAGGGTGCGTGCTTGCTCGAATTCGCTATTTTTCGTAATTCAGTGCTCGCTTGCTCGTGCTCGCAAAAAATAATGCTCTGCTCGCATGCTCGCAAATGCTCGCAAAGACCATTCGATACCCCTCACAGTCATTATTTTATAGTATATAACCTGTTTTTTTGTTGGATTTCTGAGATATTATGTATGCAGTACTATGCTGTGTTGCTGAAATACATGTACAATAAATTGACGGATTAGTTTATTTTTTCACAGATAAATATTCGAGAAAAACATTATAGGCACAGCCAGTTTCGAATGAAGTCACAGTGTATGACGTTGGCCGTAATTTGAGATTAACAACAAATTAGCTGATTTATGTGTTTCGGGGTAATTGATTGCAATACATAAGCAATACACTCTTTCATTTTTAGAAGAATATTGTTTTTCAGGTCCAGGCTGGATATTCTTATTTTTCTGCCAATTTTAGGCTAAAAATATTCTTGTGAATATTCTTAGATTACGGTAGCTTACGTAGCAAACGCAAGATTATGCAGGCTAAGATTATGGAGTCTAGTATTTCCTTTTCATCGTTTCGCTGGCTAGAGTTGCCGTTTACAAAATAATTTTGGTATTACAAAGTTCTACAGTACATTATACATACATATGTAACGCCGTTGAATTGTTATTAGCATCGAACATACGGCTAGTGCTGTTTTTTTATAGTTTTATTGGCTAGTTTTGCCGTTAATAAGAAGGAAGAATTTACCTTAGTTTTTAATGGTTTTGTTAGAACCATGTGAGTTTATTGTATTTGACAGGTTTTCAATACACAAATTAAAGTGTATTCTTAACAAAATCTCAGCCTCGGGTATATTCTTACAAAATTCTTAAAATTTCGCCAATTTCAGCCTCGATATTCTTCTAAAAAAAAGAGTGTACAGCTTTACAAATAAGCAAAATAAGATTTTATTTCAGTGACTACACTTTTATAGTTTTGAATGACCCATGTGTTGAGACGTTATGACCGACATCCAATGACCAATGCCAATATTTGTAATTGAATACACAATTTCGTGGTTCTATGTCTATGCCTGCCTTTTCATTTCATTTCGGTCAAAAATACCAACATGTTTGATGAAGAACATACACTCAGTGACTGTTGGAAAAAAAAATACTTTATATACATCATTGTACAAGAGAGAATTCCAGTGACTAAAAGATCTAAAATCAGTGTGTTTCCTGATGACTCATGAGTCTAGTACCAACAAACTTACTATTTGGCCGCTGCAAATTTTGTGGAAAAACCTAACTGTTGAGGACAGACCTAGATATGGTTTTTAGATGTCCAGAAGGCCTGCAAGGACATACTACGGATCATAAAGGTAAGGATATACGTATCCACCTTTGTGACAGCTCCCGAGCAGTTTTGGAAGGTATTACCAGGACTAGACTCGAGCCTATGTTTCAATGGTCACACTTCTGTTTAGTTTTGCCCATATCGTCAATGCAAAATTAAGTTTAAAAATTTTTGAAAGTATACACTCTAGGCTCTAGGACGAAATTAAATCGATAGGAAGTGAAAGGACTATGCTATCAAAACACTTTGTTAAACAACTGTATCTAAGAAGCACTATTGTACATCACTTGCTGTACTGACGTCAAACTGAAGTCTACAACTCCGGCACAACTTGCATTTTGAAAGCAAGCACATATGCCTCAGATAAAGACGAGTTTATCTGTTTCAAACAATCATTCAATGATACACATCGCGAAAAGTTCGAGTCACGCATGCAAGTTTTGGTTTGAATATGTAGTGTCGCTGGATAACTTGAGTCCGTCTGATTTTATGATTCTGTAGCAGTGTTTGCTCTTGTTTCTATACTGATATTTTTATGTCTGCTTTTAATATATGAACAGTATACTTTTATTCGAAATTATCATGAGATTTTGTTTTATTTGGATATTAGCTTGCTCTGCCATTGGCACAATAAATGAAAATAAGAGTAGATGCTGGATTGGCTCTCCATATGTGTCGATTTTGCAATAAATATTCCAATAATTTATATACTTGGTAGTTGGTATAGAATAAAATACCACATATAACATCAGTAAAAATATAATGTTCGTTCAGTATACTGTAATAGAGTCGCTCCCAATTGCTGACTAAGAGAAGGATTACCGTTGCCCCTTTATTCACCGGTTCAGCGGCTCAGTCTGATCGAATCAGACAAATTTGTCGTTAGCACTTTATTGGCAAGCTAGAAACAGGCGATTGAAACGTTCAACACCGGAGTCAAAAGCTAAGTGCAAAGGTCGAAAATTTTGAGGGTACTTTCTTTAAATACCTAGTAATGAACCGTAGAAAAATGCTCACTGATGGCAGAAGTAGCTAACTTTTATTGTTTAAAATGTTTTTTTCGCTGATTTGCAAACACGTTTGCAGTGAGTAACAATGAATTATGCCCGGGGCTTGTATTTCCACTGAACATACAGAAACCCAACTAGCTTTCTAACCTTACAAAGAAGATTGTGCTTCTAGTTCTACTGACATGCATACATGTACAAGTGGCTGTGCTTTCTCGAATCGCTATCTTGCGTCTACCGACAACCTCGAACATCAGATTGTCCAAACAAACGCACCGGGATGTCTATAGGTGTACAAAAGCGTTGTGTTGGCTTAACATGTTAACCTTTGTCAGTTTCTTGAAGAGTTTTTTAGTTTGCACACAACAGACGAACAGTTTCGGGTCAACGTACTACATGTGTTACCATCCAAAGTCAAACCGAATGCATTCAAAGTTTGTGTAAACAATAAACTTAAAGTCACGTCACTAAGATTTCAATCGAAATACAACAATTCTGTCCGAAGATTACATGGCTTTCATATAATGCTGTAATTTACAAAGGCTTGACAAGGGACTGAGATGAGGCAAGGTGTGACTAGATTCTAGCATTTTCAGCTGTCTTTTATGGTAATAATACTATAATGAACTTTATACTTTATTAAAAATGACAGCTTTAAACTTTCTTGATTTGTGTTATTTATTCGCGATTGCATCGGCACAAACAAACAATCAAGTTATCAAGTCTATGTTTAAAATTAAAGAACCTGTATTTATGGAAGACTAGTTTATCTTAACTTGAAGAAATTAATAAGTTCTTCCATTGAAGAGGCAGCGGCTATTACTACTAAATTACCACCTAGGAATCGTGCCACTTTAGCAAAAGTTTAATAGAAACTCAAACAAACGAAAGATCTTTCTTGATTTAATTACTGCAATTGTTCGCTTGTTTGCTTGAAAGCGGTTATAATATACACTATATTCCGTATAGGCTCAGTTAAAATTCCACGTGTCAGTGAATACTTAATTCATCTGTCAGTGGAGTGCTTCTTTATGTTTGATATGAATAGGCCCTTGAGGTGGCTTCAATTCAACAAAACATACTATCTAATTATAGCCATTCTTTGATTTGGCATGAAACCGACTTGGAAATGAAACAAAAGGGCTTGGATGATAACGCATGTTCTAACACAACGTTCCTTCGGGTTCCCTTCTGATAACTCTCCTCTACCTATAAAGGAGTGAGCTTTCTTGTTTATTTTCAAACGTCAATCCTATGAAAGTTAACAAACTGTAAACAACTCTTTTAGACTTAGTTAAACAAAGTATTTAGCACACAAGAACTTTCGTTACGACTGCCGTTATGTAAATATGTCAGTTTACCTTCTTAATTTACAATGGCATTTTAAGATATGTCGTTTGATCAGGCCGCCATGGTATTCTATGCCAAATTCATTTGAGCATAACTGTTTCCACTGACTGGCTGTCAAGTTTGTGCTAAATATTCGATTAAAAATACATGACCTACCGAATTCAATTCCAAAGAGATCCTTATCAGAGGCCTATGGAAAGCAATGTCCTCGCAGACAATACCAAAAGATGCCGCTTTGCAAGCTTTTCCCTCTGTATTACGCCAAGCAGCGTCAAACCCACCTTGTAATATATTCTCTCGATGACACAAAAAGAACAAAAGCTTAATGATTAAGAATACCCTTCACTCCTCGATATATCTTGCCGACATCATCCAAGTCAAAAACTATGAGTAGTAGGCGTTCCAATCCAATTTACACTCGAATTTTCATCTGTGTAACACGAGCATGGTGTAAGGTCCGCGCGGCCTCCCAGTAATTGTCTTCTTCCACCTTACCCTTGGGCACTGTGGCCTTTCTAATCAGTTCTTTGTGACACGACCTCTCAATTCTAGATAATAATAGGGCAGAGTTTTGGACCAACTAGAGCAGCTGCTGGCGTATCAACAGTTTGTATTGAAGCCCAATTTATTACGACTAGTCGGAGTTATAAATATGTAGACTCGTATTTGAGGACCGTCAGAGCAGGGCGGCACATCAAACATAAGCTAATTAAATCTATCAATTTTTAGTCCACGGATAATTCTGAAACCACGCCTGTGATCGAGAGTGGCCATTCTCGCTGCATGTGTGTTGTTAGTTAGCGAGCAATAGCAAAAGTCCCGCTGCACGGAAGAATAGAAAGCCGAACACATTTCCTGTAAAGGAAATCACAAGAACCTGTGCGCTGAAGGTTGCATTGGCCATTGGGAACAGAAGTCATTAACGGATGCTGGATAGCCAAACCGAAGTAGGTATTTAGCAGTTTGTGTTGTTTTGACCAATTAAATACAAAACCTTCGTAGATATCCGTTAAATGTTGTGAACTAGCCAGATGAAGAGGCCGGAATATTAGCTTAACAGTGCGCTATTAATAGGAGTGCCGGAATATTCGCACCATTTAAAATATAGAAGGAAGTACTGTATTTAACACCTAAACTCGTGAGAACAGATCTGAAAGTAATTTATTTGTAAAAAGTGAGCGATTTAAACTGAAACAGCAGGCGGTTAAAACTACTACTATTAACAGGCAACATTTCCCGACATATCGATCTGATTTGTTTCTCTTTAAACTCACGAGAACTTAGCTGGATCAATCTGAATTGTAAACAAGGAGTCTACACTAATTGCCATATAGATGACTCACATAACACGCAGCAGGCCAGCAATCAGACAAAATGTATACAAGACCTCATAGCGTGTTAAAAGTTGATCTATACACACGTATTATGATCGTGTAAACTATCTAGAGTTCCCACAGCTTTTAGTGCTTCGGGGCTAACAGCATTCTGAGATTTCACTTGCGAAATAGCGCTACAAAACACAATTTCTAACGCGTTCAATACCGACATACGTAGACCGAGGTCCCAATGGACTTAGAATTACAAAGAAGGACACTTTAATTATCATTTGCAGTAACGTTGCAATTAATTCTATCAGTGTATGATTATCAAGTGAAACTGCAAAATATTGTCTGAAATTGGTTTGTGATGTGAAAGAGGCTGAGTCTAAGATAGCGGCTTCTGAGCACTGCGGTTTGACACGGCAGTCAATTGTGGAACCGATCAAACACAGATCAACAAAGCTCGCTAGTGACAATCACATTTGTTATGTAAACTCTTCAGGTGTGAATGAGGTGATAGACGTATTGTTAGTCTGGATAGTGGAGGGACCAGTGCGCCGCTTTGCTTCGCTGTTTGGGATAAATTATGGTATATGCTTGTGAGATGATGGGCTTTCAGAGTGAGGCCGCCTCCAGCCCGCCCCCTTGAACATCAAATATACGCCCCCTGTTCCGGCCCAAACCTCCCACTATCCCGATTTCATGAAGCCGGAATATTATTTTAACGGCTTAGTAGATTTGCAAACTATCAAGGCCTCAAGGACGTACAAACACAAGTCAACATGTTTGTACACAGCCAGGCCGACATGCGTGGTCTCGTCTCTAGACGTCAATACCGCTTCTTTAGATGAAGAATTCATCAAGATTGAGTTAATAAGCACTTCCGATTACACTCCAAAAATGTAAAGTGACCTGGTCGCTCGCTAGCAATAGTTCTTAATTTTTGGCCGGAATATGCAGGTGTGAAGTCATTGAAAATCCTTTAATTGTCAACGTTTTGGCTGACTTAAGAGTCTTACCGCCTTATCCATGATAGGTTCATTGTATTGTCCTGACGGATCGGTTTGGTATAATAGTTCCATTTGGAAAAACTTATTATATGTCAACAAATCCCTATCATTCAATCACATTTGTCAAGACGCGCCAAAAGTTCATTCTGATTGGCTCGCGACAAGAGAGCGGCATCTTAAAAGAGTTTCTGTGCCGCGGACACTCGTGAGTCGTGAATCAAATCGTGAACAAATACGGGGGGCGGAAAGCAACTGGAAAATCATAACCAAGAAAACATTAAGAAAAAGTGATTAAACACTTTTACTTTTTCTTCTCATGAATAACTGCTTCATTTTACAGGTCGGTGTTGTGATAGAGTTCGGTGTTTGTAGAGGAATTCACTTTGATTTGATTACTGCTCTGTCGTAAGCAGATTACAGGCATTGCTAATATGATATCTTCCGTTTCGTTCGATCGCGGTTATTGTAGGAGCAGGTATCGTCAAGGACAAGACCCAAATCAACTCCCCTAGCAATGTTGGCTGCTACTTGTAGTCGTATTGGGCAGCAAACACCTCCACCAACAGCCGAGCTTAATGTAGGGAAGGGCTTCTATCCATGGAAACAAACATCGTCTCTGACGACCTCCAGAGGTGCTCGTCTGTCAGAAGGGAACTTTGTGGCCAGTTACCCGAGTACGAGCTGCGGCGAGTCTGTTGGTGGTCAAGCAAGCGATATGTTCTTACCTAATCATACTGTGGCCAACTTTCACAGCTCAGTAACAGATCCGCTAGCAGTTCAAGCAGCAGTGGGCCGCTTACATCACCAGGCTGCAGTTGAATCAGCCATGTATCCCCGAGTACCACATCCTTACGAGTCCAACGCACACCAAGGTTGGTTTAAACAGACTGTCGAGACACATTCACATCATGCACACTCTCCTACACAGAGGCCAAGTTTCTGGGAGATGCACAGTAATCCTTCATGGATAGAACAAGCGCACCCTACAAACCCATTGCACCCGGGTTTTAGTCATTACCCAGGAATAACACACGAGTTCTCGCCCGCAAATGTGCCGCATGCTATGACTCCTGTGTCTGTGGCAAACCACGGCCATTTCCTCCCTACCTCTTGTCTAGGAGGCGACGCTTCAAAAGTCGGCTTGCCAACATACATTGATGTGCCCTCCTATATTCCCGGCCCGCCAGCATTGCTACCAACTGTGCAGAGCGTAGCACGAGCTACTAGACGATACACCGGACGAGCAACATGTGATTGCCCCAACTGCCAAGAAAACGAACGGCTCAGTGCCAGCGGAGCTCCATTCCGTAAAAAGACGCAACATATTTGTCATATTCCTGGCTGCGGTAAAGTTTACGGAAAAACATCTCATCTGAAAGCTCATCTCCGCTGGCATACGGGAGAACGACCTTTTGTGTGCAACTGGCTGTTCTGTGGCAAAAGATTCACAAGATCAGACGAATTACAGCGACATTTAAGGACACATACGGGCGAGAAACGGTTCGCATGTCCAACTTGTAATAAGCGATTTATGAGAAGTGACCACCTCTCTAAGCATGTCAAAACTCACAACGGTAATGGCAAGAAAAGCGACTCAGAGAAGGGAGAAAAGGACGACGAGAAAACCCCTTCTCCCGGAGACATAAGTGCAGGAAGTGAGGCATCGAGTATTAAATCTGAAACAAGCGAGAGCTAGTACTTCTTGCTTTATACTGTTATATGTTACGGAAATTAGAGTTCATCTATGGAGTTTGAGACTCCGCCAAACAACCATAGCAATCTAAGCCCTTCCTTTGTGCTTCTATTCTATTTACAAATACACTTTGAGAGTCATTCTCACAGATAACACTCATAACAGGATGAGGAGTCTCACATGATAATCTGGGAGTCAATATTGACTCTCGAGGTTTGATACTATCAAAAGTTCAGTATACAGACGGGTAAAGTCGATCTATTCACTAAGCACTGAATGCTTCACAATAATCAATATCGACCAAATATAATAATCTCTAATATAGCTTTTCCAAATATCGATCTAACTAAAATAGTTGAAGCTATGCTGTCGATATAGCAAAATATATAAAGGATGGCTTTCATTGCAAAGGTTGTTAAAATGAAACTTTACAAGGTGTTGTGAAATTATATTATTGATATGGAACTGTATT
>JANVCH010068820.1:0-10395 GCA_025505405.1 Epizoanthus rinbou | reverse complement strand
AAAAAAAGTAAATGCGGCGGCTATTTTGAAATGCGGGCGCTGATGAGAAACCGGGAATTTTTTTTATTTGGCCTTAGCACTGTATGATATGAAGTCACCGACTTGCACCATTAAATCAATAAATAACACCACCTTGTTTTGTGAGAAAACGCAAACACGTCACCAAAAACACGATAAGAAAATATCTGGATTTGGCCATGAAAACTTCTATAGTTTCCTTATAAAGTTTTATAAAACAAATTTCTAAGTAATGTTTTGTGTACACATATAAAAGTTGTGATCATCGTCAGAGAGGTTAAACTCTGACATGCTAGGTGCAGACGATAGCAATTTTTTAAAAATTACCTGAATATGCCCAAAGCTATAATGCGATTCCTTTGTTGACCAATATAAGAGAAATTTTAATGCAAACTGTAGCGTCACCCGAAATCGGACCAGAGCAAAACCTCAAGCTCTCAATTGAAATGCAGGACATGCTATCTCGGAGAACCTTTACTATCATTTCAGAGAATCCGATTATCAAAAAAAATATTATTATGGGGTTTACCCTTTTACTTCCATAGCAAGTCGTGCCTTCCACGCAACTATATAAACAATGTCTCTTTCTTCCAATAATAATGAAACCTTGCCAAAAACAACCAGCTTATACGAGTCTTTGAAGGGCTACTTCTCGAAAGTTCAAATACAAATTTTCACCCACACAGCGATAAACATACATTATCATTTACCAACTAGGCTTGCCACAAGTCCGCTCGCTGGAGAACAGAATTTAATCAAAACAGGGCGAATCCGGCGAAACTCGAGGACGAATTACCGAGCGGACACGCTAAAACATAAATGAGGAAGAAAGACGATCTTCAGCACTCACACATATCCGTTTATAATCACGTTAATTGAATAAATCATTCCTAAATCTTAAGAGCCGGAGCGTACTAACCCATAGGAAACACTCCGAGGACTAAGTTGGTTTTTTATCTCAATAAAGGTTTTGTTGTGAAGTTGTCGGTCAGTTTTGAACCAAAGTTCTGCTACCATGGTAACCGTCTCACTAAGGCTCCCCTCTCTTAGATAATGACTCCTCATTGTTTCAAAAATTATACGTGTGTTATTTACTGTAGCACACAGAGAATTAGAGATAATTAGGCAAGAAAAACGAAAAATTATGTTTGCTAAAGTATTCTTTACAAGGAAATCGAATAAGAAACACTTGCTATAACTATCACTCCAACCATGTGACGATGATGATGATGATGATGATGATGATGATATTAATGATAATAATGAAAATAATAATAGCAAAAATAGCTTTAGGTCTTTACCGCAATTTCAATACAACAACAACTCGGTCTAACACAGGACACTCCGAGCTGTGCCGAGCCCGCCACTTAAACAGGCGAATTATATCCTGTCAGGCTTATTTTTTGTTGTTTTGGTTGTGATGGATATCAACGGCCTACTTTATACTGTCACTTCATGCAAGTCAAACAATAACAACTTCTGTGGTACTGCCGGGTCCGGATACAAAATACCAAAATACCCTATGAGAAAAAGTGGAAACGTATTCCCCGAACCTAAAGGATTCAATACTATAACAATCCAACTAAAGATTAATACAAATCTAACTTTTTGGTTGCTGTAGCATAGAGTGACTACTCGCGTTCTGTTACATACCTCTTATTAGAGAGATTTAGCACCACGTATACGTGAGACGCGAACGTGAAATTTGACCATATGACCTGTTGAAATAATTCTCGTTATGAAAATAAGGCAAAAATATCTCGCGTAAACCACAAACGCGAAAATGCTTACCTTCACGTAGAAACGGCAAACGCGGGAAAATGAGGTCACGTGGTCATATTTCATGTTCGTGTCTCACGTATAGGTGGTGCTAAATCTCTCTATTAGCCGAGTACGAGGTCCGTACGGTATGAAAATGGGATGAAAAAAAACGAGGATCCATAGCTTAACGTACGGATCGAGCATACGAGGCTAATAAGATATTTATTATATGGCTTTGTTGATAATTTGGAGCAAGTCAGGGCTTGTAAACTCTTGACACAAATGACAGCCGATCGAGAGCGAGAGGTCCGTACGGCAACTTACGGACCTGAAATTGACCAATCACAGCGCGCGAAATTAACCATGGCCATATTATAATGAATCTTATATACATCATATCTTTACCGTAATGCGCTACCCACTACTGGAACCCAGTTCCTGCTGACTTCGTGCCGCAGAAATATCAATTTGAATTTCCGTGTAATTCGTTCATTACATTCACCCAATCACCAGATATTACATATTTCAGGTCTTTGTGAGGTGCAAGGCCCATCAGTAAATCAGTAAATCGCTCATATGTGCGAGAAATGAGCCTGTTCGCGGGCTAATCTCTGATGAACCCCTAACAATATAATAAATTTGCCGCCAAAGCTAAGGTGTGAATTTGGCAGAGAGAAAAATAAAACAGGTGTTGGCGGTCTTGCGGGAGGGAGGATAGGAAGCAGTTTCCTTATCTTTTCGTCCATTACAAGTAAAATTATTATATAGCAGCTGATCCGGTATCACGTTCTGCATTTATCTTTCGATATAAATGAAGCCACACACTAGGAGGTGAGCCCGCGATCTCGGATTCATCCAATCTCATTTTAATGATGGCCGGCCATAACTCATAAGTAGCTGGTGGCATGGTTGACATACAATCTATGACTATGCATGTGTATAAACGTTTAGTTCAGCGCTTCATATTTCATAGAAAGTTAGCAAATTGTTTTCAACACAAAACATGCTTAATTTAATATAAAAATATCCATAAATTTGTTATTTCGTGTTTGGTCTTAGAAAGGAAACTTGTGTTGAAATTCCCACACGAACGAACGATCAATCCCCGCCGGTAATATATGAAGTTTATATATTTTGAGACGCGGCGTCAGTCCCGACTGTAAACAAATTTACAATATTCCGGCTCTGACCAAGGTTCAAAATTAACATGATATATACTTGAAGTGTACTTACGTAAGATATTATGGTTTTGTTGTGTGCCGCTGCATTGATGGCTGCGGTATTGCAATGACAAGCCGGCCCGATGAACGCATCAACTCCTGCATTCAACTGGTAGATCTGCTGCTTGATGGCAATTAGTTCCTTGCATCGGGTGTTATTCCAAATAAATGTCAAGTTGTGCCCCGAGAGCAAGTTAGGGTCCTTATTAATTTTTTGTAAAGCTACTGTGATACCAGAAGCATACCACTCGCCGCAGTGGTACGAACTCCCGAGGTCTCGGCAATCGTGAAAAGGTAGGAGGAGGCCCAGGTTAAACTGCCGATTTTCCACAGGTACAACTCGAAGCAGGAGCAGGCATATTGGCAGTATTACCAAGCCAAAACAACATCCATGACGTGTACGTGTACGGACTGTACGCCACCTGATCTCCATATCTCAGTTATTTACGAGCGAAATAGATATATGAGACCGCGAGATAATTGTTAATCCATGTTACGTAGTTTTAAACTTGGGATCATTCAGTAACAAGCACACGATATAAACCTCTTGGAATCGAATTCCTAGTGTGCTTGTTAGAACAATAACAGCCAAAACAGCGAGTTCAAAAGCGAGCAACAACTTCGCACGACTTGATCCATCATTGCGGCTTGATTGTCACGAAAACGACTGTTTCTGTTTGATGGAAGGTTTAACACATGCTTGTTCAGTTGTTGTTCTGTCTGTGTTCATCCGTCCGTTTGATCCTAAACGACGGCCAGATGGCCTGGGTCCGTTTACTCAACGACTGAAGTGAACACGTTGGAAGCGCTGGCAACACTGAGCACGCAATTTAAAGGAACATTTCTGCAAATGAAACCAGTTCCCACTAAACGTGCTTTCGATTGGGCATCACAGGCCAAAGCAATACAACAATACAATATAAATCGCCCTACACGAGTCTCCGTGAAGTGCTCAACGAGGTTTCAGTAACAAAGTCACGAGAAGTGCATTGAAAGCGATCAATATATATCGCTCTTACGTTTGATGCCACGCGCAACAATAGGTGTTGACGTTTACCGGAAGGTCAGACAAAAACTCTGAACTCGAATCTTAATAAAACAATAACCTAGATTCTAGAATGCTAATTCGCCTAAACTCATAAGAATATGCTGATAAGCAGCTTTGTCAGTATGTGACTATAGAATATAGTAGAAAACTGTGTGAATGATTAAATATAAAATATTCGCTTTTAATATTTTCAAAACGTATCAGATAAAAATTCAAGATTTTGTAATATCATTATATACCTACCAGTACCACAATCAATTATTTTAATGTGCATTGTGCCCACAAAGTTGAAGTGGTATACGATATTATATCGGCTCTGGCCCTGTGGGGTTGAAGCGAGCAGGTACATATCGAACAGCTGCCCTGAGTTAGCCAAATTCAACCAACAAACTGTGGGAAATTGGCATACTGAGCTCATCGATCATCCGCAGTCTTCGCACAGAATCACAATTCACCCCAAATTTGCAAGTGCTAACTACCTTCACACCCGGATAACGAGAGAGCCAGTTTTCGCGGGAGCTTACTAATACTATCATATTGATTTAACCTATCCGCCTGGTATCAGTAGTCTGACAAACAAGCTCTTCTTGCGCATCGAAAGCCGGCCTGTAGTCTATGGCGTTATAGATTTGAGGCCAGTGGAACAGCGTGAAAATGCATCTTATTAAAAAAAAAGTTGTATAAATATCACTTTTGAGACCAGAACCGCCCAGCATGGGTCAGTGCTAGCAAAAGAATCTGCGCCAAACTAAACGTTTGATTGTTGTGTTAGCTCAAAAGTCCAAATTTATCTGACAACCCTTTGGGCCCTTTGGATTAATTTTTTTGTTGGGCCGAGAATTGATTGTGAAAAATGATGCGTGAAAACCCACATGTTCAATTGCAGTTAAAACTATAAACACTAAACAGTAGCCCGGAGAAGTATCAAAATGCCGAATTAAATCTTGGTTTATATATTTCGTGAAAGTGCAACTTCCGTATGGAATATCATTTCTGAAAAATAAATGTGATCACTAATATTTCTGTTGTTTTTCTGCTGCTCTATACAGACAGTTGCCCTAGTTGATAAAGGGCAAAGTAGCAGCTGATTTGAGAGTTTCCTTCGCATCACCGCGTACTTCATAAACTTAACTGAGCTGAACCAAACGTCTCAGATGACTGATTCTATACGAGCTCAACAGTTTTAAAGTATAATTCACTGCCCGGAAACATCAGAGATACACAAGGTTGCACGCCTACTCACAACTACACAAGTCAATGCATCGAAAACTGAACACAAATGACACTTTAAACTCTTTCTAGACTTTATTTCGTATATACATTTTTTTTCAGAGAGCAAGAGTCAAAAATGAAAATGTCTAATTCCAGGCTTCCTTTTCAAAAGTTGTCATAAATCATTGTAGAAACTGGAATTAGAAACAAAGTGTTGTTTTTGAAAAAATTACTATGTTTACATACTACAAAAATGATAAGCCGTGAGCAACAAGAACATTTGCTACTCCCAAGCACGTACAATAAATAACCATTAAAACAGATCGCGTTCTCCTGTACAGTCAGCTGTTAAAAGGGAAGGATTGTCCACCTTGAGAATAAAAACTACTATGAGTATCTATATGAAAGAAGATTTTTTTAGAAAAGGATTTGAAAACATTCTCAACTGACACTTAAGGAAACATATTCATAATTAGGAAGGGCAAGCATGTCAAAGCAATGTAAACACATTGGAAAACATTGGATATGGTTTCAAACTCATAACATATAGGGAATTAAAAATTTTGTGGGGAATTGGACATTATTTATTCAGAGTGGGTGGCCAATTTCGTGTTTTTCAAAAGAACAAAATTAAAAACATATTCGAATTCGAAAAGGATTTAGTGTCAGCTGTAAAAAGAATAATTGCCACAGACAGAGAAACACGTGATGAACGGTCATAATAGTTTTTAAAATATTATTATTTCTTCTGTCCACGTAGCTTTTAATTTGTCGTTTTTGACAGAATAAGGTAAAATATATCTACCTTTGTCAGCTACTAATAATCATGACAACGATCAGTTTGAGTTTCCTGAACTCTGAAGGGAAAAATTCGTGATCTTTCAATACCGGCTCATATTTTGGGTTCGGTGTAGTTCGTCACTAGCTATAGCCGTGTTGATTCACTTATAATTTTACAAGTAAAACATGCATGGCTATGTATTCTAAATTCTAACGATTTCCGATATCTCTGTTTTAAACAAGAATTACTTTATCCACGGCCATTTTCCAGTTTGTGAGTGGCGCAGTATTTACTCAGCTGCTACTTTAAGTTTAATACGAGACCAGAAACGAAGCGGAAACATATATATTTTAAATGCTTTTGCTTTTGTTTGACATAAAAAAAATAGTGAGGCCCTGTGCTATGGACGTCCAGCCTGGACTGTTGGTGACTCTGTTGCCTGGTGACAAACTCGGCATTATACTGAACGAAGTAAAACGCAAGTGGCTTTGCAATGGCTTTGTACTTTGTGCTTTTACTTTAGCATTTTATCCCACTTCTTGTGGCTGACTTTGGTTGACACTTGTATATGGATGATGTTCTAGAAGATAAAATATAGATTGTTGATTTTATTAATGGGAGTAAGTGAGCAGAAAGATGTTTTTGAGACGACAAAGTGTCACCATGGTTACAAACAAACATTGAAACAACAAACTAACACCTGCTATGCTCCCGGACTAAAACCACAGGGGGGGGGGGGGTCAGTTCTATCCTGTATACCCATTTTAAAAAAAACATAAAATATACCCAATAACATACCAAAAATCCAGTTTCTGAGATACCGATATTTCAAGAGAAATATACTGAATACCCAATTATAAAAAAGCGTATACCATATACCCCAAAACACCTGGCCTACCCTGAAACTGACCAAGTCAACACTGCTACGGACATTCCTAGAGGATTCGAGTGCCCATTAGACATTAACCCAATGCAACTATTTTAAAATTGTGAATTTGCACAAAACGCATCAAATGCAAAAAATTCAAGTGTCCTTTCAAAAATCATCAATCGCCCCATCACATTTTTTCTACAGCTCACTTTTCAAAGAAATCGCTATATCTTGTTTTCATAACGACATAAGTAATAATGTTAACCTTGGTACAACTGCATCAGGTTTGTTTTTACTGCGAGTATGACCAGTACATCAGATGCTATTTATGCTTATGCTTATTATGCTTATTATGCTATTTATGCTTATTATGCTATTTATAATTATTATGCTTATGCTTATTATGCTATTTATGATTATTATGCTTATGCTTATTATGCTTATTATGCTATTTATGCTTATTATGCTATTTATGATTATTATGATTATTATGACAAGACAAGACAATTTATTTATTGATCCACACGCTTAATTACACACTTGATTCTTTTGATTATGATGATTGTGATGATGATTATATTATTAGTGATTGTTACGTTATGACCATCATTATTGTCATTAATCACTCATATTATCCTCTTAACCGTGGTTACTTCGTTTCTCAAAAATTATATTTGATATCTATAATGCGGTTGTTTATTTCTATAATGCATTTTTAGCATAAAATTATATTTGACAAATAAAATGCGGTTTTTTTATTTCCACTGTGCAGTTTTTGAGCTCACGATAGCCATTTTTGATTATTCGAAAATGTGGTTTCAGCGATTTGTCAATATTGGCTCAAATAAAAATGCGTCCTTCTTTTTTAATGGCCTTTTAATGGCCTTTTATGTTGACACGACCTTATATTATAATGCCCCATTTGCTTGGTTAGGGTTAACAAACAAAGACCTGTGCTACTACTGTCTACTGAACTCTGCTTTACTCCGTTTTCAGATATAAATAGCGAGTGTGCATAACTGTGGTTTCTGTCATATCTTGGTGGAGGCCGATTGCGGTTTGCATCAGACAGAAAACAACGGAAGCTGTCTCAAGAGAGCTTAATTTTAAACCTATTTTTCTGCATCTTGACAAGTTCAAGTGAGTCAAAATGCCTAACAGAGAATTCAGTTGATTAATCTCTTTCCTAGGTTTCAAAACAAGATTTATGAGAGAATATGCCAACGCCACCACTCGCTCTTGCATTGTTGCCGTCTGCAGTTCAAATTGAGATACAGTTTATATGAGTTCAGTAAAGGAAGGAAGAATGATTTATTAGTAATCAGAGAGCGGATGTGAGAACAAAAGCAGTGAAAATAATTACGATCGTGATCAGCGATGCGACGGATCAGTCACACACACACACGTACACACACCGACACACACACACGTACACACACACGTACACACACACGTATACACACCGACACACACACACACACACACACACACACACACACACACACATACATTTGACTATATACCCAAGGGATTTTCAAACTTCATTGCATTACGAGAAAATCGGCAGCATTTCACTAACGGGTCGTTACAGCTAGTATCTCTATATATATAGGTTAAATATATATACAAATTACTTATTTTTTACTAGTCAGTACAAAAAGGTTACTGTAAAATGCTTAGACAAAAAAAATGCAAAATGTTAAAAATGCTTAATCTAATTCACGTCTAGCATGTTCTACTTTAAAATTAATCTCTTCTTGAAACAAGTGAGAGATTTTGTTAGAATCGATTTGATTCCGAATCGTGATCGCTCCGAAATGGAAAGTTCTTTGCCGCAATGTTGATCTGAATATCGGGGTTTGTCAGGCCGTCAACTGATTACCCCGCGCCACGTATACGGGCGGAGTTTTAATCTCTTTACAAAGATAATACAGCGCTAGATTAATACATTGTTCATTAATACAGGTTAATACATTAATATGCCATTATTTCTGCTGTCCTGCAAAGTGTAGCATCAGTTTTGAGGTGTAATTTGGAATAAATACGCACGACCCCCACGAGTGAAATTTTCAACCTGGAAATAATAACGAAAATGCACGAGCCTGAAAGTGCTGTACTATACTATATTATATTAGTGAGCAGTAAAAGTCTTCAATACTCCGCCGCGTTTCCTTGTTTTTTACAACTTCATCGTGATTTAAAACGCGTTTGGTTTCTTATACTGCAGCTCTGATAACTGAACCCTTTTTACAGCTGGGTATTACGTTATTAAAATTAAGTACAGATGTTCCAAAAATACTACGGCTTTGATATTTAAAACGCCCAATTATGGATTTATGGATTATGAAGCTGCACTGTGGCTCAGTGACAACAGTTTGCAGAAAAGTAATTGTTCGACCCAAACAATACTACTCGCCGGTCCAGGATTAATAATAATATATATTAAATAAACTCAGATAGAATATGATTTACAAAATAAATTTAAATTATGATAATGCCTCAATAATGTCAGAACAGTTCCGTAAACTGTATATGAACTGATCACAAATGTCGTCTTTCCTTCACTCCTTGATGTTGTCAAGCTAAACACTCGGCAAAACGCTTGAAAACGTGTTTCTGAGAGCCTTCCGTTATCAAAATGTTCCCTGGGGCCGGGGGATTAGGGAGCCTAGCGCTTGACGCTTCCTCGATCTCCTCAACAAGAAATTATTAATTAAACTCGCGCCTTCGGGCGATCGTACTGAAGTAAACAACCGGAAAATCGGCACATTAATGATACGGGACAAATTACAATTTACAGTTTATTCAATCTTGTTCCCAGAGCTCACGTTCTTTTAGGCCTGCGGCGAGGAACGAAGGGCTCTGGGATAAAGCACGAGCCGGTGCATGCGCAAACCGCCACAGACAATCGATATTCCTTATAAGGTAGTCCGCAGATCGTGGACTGGCTCGTGCTTTATTCCAGAACGCGGGCTCTGGGAACGAGATTGGGGTTGCACGAGATACACTCGTGACGTCTGTGTGTTATGTATGAAATCTCGTCAAACTGGGAACGAGCTTGGTCAAACTGGTTGCGCCTCGTGCATGGACATGAACTTTCACTCAAGGTAGTATATTGCAGGGAATAACAAACCAAACGGACCGAAATATAATGTGGGGATGCAATGTATTGCAGAACAAATGTTTTGGGAAACTAAATTATAAACATTTCAGAAAAGAAAAACTAAACATATTTGCTTATAAGCCGGTCAAAACGGCAACAAAAAACAAACAAATTAATAGAAAACGTTTCCTCGTTGGAACTTACCGAAAGTTACTCCTAGTATATATGCAGTTACAGGATTCAAATTCGAATCCGAACCTCAACTCTTTTTAGACTTCTGATAACCTGCGAACAGGCCCTTTGGGAGGGGGAGAAACCGCATTCGCAATTTCCCTCTCTTATTTTTTCTTCGCTAGTTTCCCCTGCCCTCCCCCTCCTCCC
>JANVCH010068809.1:0-10395 GCA_025505405.1 Epizoanthus rinbou | reverse complement strand
CGATCCCCCCAGTCTTCCTAGCAACAAAAATAACCCTGCCCAGATAGGGTTAAGTTAGATTTATTTATTGCTCCTTTGTTATATAATTATTATTGCAGGTACATGTGTTATGATAACGTCACAAAAATATTTCTCCGATATATTTCTTGTAAAGTCTATTGTAATTAATGTTTTTTCGACAACATCATGGTCTTCTCAGAACCGAATGAGTATTAAACATACCGTAACAATAGATGCTGTCTTTCAATTACAAGATTTTCCATTCATTTATAAGCCTAAAATACGAACACACATAGTAAAATCAAACACGCAGCTCACCCATTCGTCATGTTTGTCCAGACATGAAATAAACAAGACGGAGACGCGCTTCAGAACTTAATTGTAATCAAAAATTGCATTTCGTAGCTGAAACATGTACTCTTTTCCATGAACTGTTTCACTTTCCTCTTAACGTCCATTGTCAATTCGCTGGATCCTCTTCCCTGTTACCGTCCAATGAACCTAAAATGGGATCACTTACATTTTCCGACGCCTCTTAGACATGAACGCTTTATCGTTTAAAATGGCAGAAAATAAAGAAGACTTGAAATTTTTAAAATAGTCTCCTTTTGAGGAAATGATGTGAAAGCAAATTCCAAACACTGTCAAGACTTATCTCCTATGATAAATTAAAAACCTCTACACGAAAAACAAGATTTCTTTTCCCAAGCATTGTTTGTCGCTTTACACGCTATTTGTTTTATAAGAACCAGATATTTTGGCTGAGGCTCATTGTTCTTAATATTCTGGGCATTTCAACCTCAAATTGTTCTTAAATTGTTCTTATTCCTATAATTAGTAAGATTGCTGTAGTTCCAAGAAATCATGAAATGAACACAAACATGCACCTTAGTATGGTTTACGCCGTGGCAACGAGATTCAAATGTCGAATAAAAGCAAATGAAGCGCGAGAAATACTACCATGATTTCGTCTTGAAACATAGTTATGGCTCCGAGTCTTGTTATGAACTGTTTAAAATATACATTTTCCCGCATTACATTAAGTATTGTGATATACCAATGTTCTTGTAAAAGACCAAGGTAAATAAATTGTTATTATCTGTTATGAAGCCGAGTCTTCCCAGCCTCAGATTGTTCTTAAATTGTTCTTAAATTTTGGGCGATCTGAGCCTCGGTGTTCTTATAAAGTTGTTCTTATAAAAAAAAAAAGCGTGTAATGCAGAACTAGTCAAAGTACATTTCGTATTATGTGCACACACACAACATTTTGTAGCCGATCTTCGGTGAAATTCGCATTAATAACTGCTTGTCCGCTTTTATATGATATAAAACATATTGAACAGGTTCTTTCCGTATCACTCTCTCTTTGCACCAAAACGTGCAGTCCATAATTAATTTTGAATTATCCAAACTTTTGATAGACAAAATTAATTTTAAAATACTAGAAAGTAAACATTAAGGTGTGCAAGTGTTTACATTGGATAATGACTGAGGAAATAAGGAGTAATGCTCTACCCGGGGGATGATAGAGAGAAAAATTGAATATTAATACTTGTAGAACTTGCAGTCATAGACTGACCTCTTATTTCCCATTTACTATTTCAGAGGTTAGTACATATACAAGTAGCCACGTCATGATGCTAAGTTATGGATACCGACGTGCATCTATAGTCATGTGACAGCCGAATTACCTTCCGTACCGCCTTCAACATTATCCCGCCTTTTGTCATCTCGAAGACAGCTTTGGTGACTTCTTTCTTTCCCATTATCACGTTTGATTGATATACCACTTGGAAGTTTCAGTTCATTCCGCTAAGAATGCCTAGTTCTATTATCGCTGCTCGTAGGGTATGGAATTTCTCACTGACCTGACCGTCATCAAATGGTATCAGAGACAGTGACTGAAATGTGAAACCCTGTTAGTATATATATGGTGGGCGTACCATGGTAGACTTGCATTTTACAGCCATAAATATATAAAACGCAACTTTTCCAGACGAGCTACTACCCTATACAATATATATATACCAACACTGAGACAGATGACAGTAAAGTCAATTTCAATTGCTTATAAATCGACGTATTTTAGGCTATTTCCGTGTACTTTCCCTACGAGGGACCCGCCATTTTGAAACGTACAACCGCTGATAATAACAACACATTGCGGGCTTGAACAGGTTTGCGCTTGCGCAATGTTGGAATGAACTCGAACTTGAAAATGGTGGTGGCAATAGTTTTAGTTGACCTCACTTGAGAGAAATTCCTGTTATGAACTGAACAACAACTGAGTTGCTGGATCATCGAAATGCTGATCTAAGACATATTGTAGTGTCTTGTAATGGAAGTTTTTATTCTAGACCCATCGCGGCTAATCAGTGATGTAGTGGGTAAGTGGCTATTTATTTTGTAGAGTGACACTGACAGTGTTGTAATTTGTCGGTGATTCGCGCGACAAGTGCCTGTGGTCATGTTAGAGTGCCACCGATGTTTTTGTTTGCAGTGCTAAATGAACAAATTGAAAGGTTAACTCGAGTAAATTCGTAAATCTAGGATATACATGAAAAACTAGAATCAAAATGAGATTTAAAGCCATTATATTAGTAAACGATTGCCAGCCTTGTTTACGTTTATTAATGAAGAGCAAAGTGCAATATAATTTTATTCAGAAAGTCACGAGATAGAATTCGTAGCTCTTTTGTTCTGGCAAATAGGTTATATGACCTTTATTTTAGTGTCTGCGAGACTGGAGTAGTTGTTACACACTCTAACTCTGCTTGCAAGCATAATTGTTGGAAAATTGGGTTGAAAACTCAATATTTAAAAAATATTTGATTTTGTCTTTCACTATCAGTCTCATTTTCTGTACGTAAGTTGTCACTTATAAATAGATAAATAAAATAAATTCTATATTAACGTGGATACACACTTAGCCATCAGCTAGTTTACAGGTGCTCCACGAAATCGATGAAATAATAATAAATGAAATTAAAGGGGTTAAAATCCCCAACTGGTAGGAGGCACTCCAGCTGGCTATTTACAAACGTGGCTCTAAGCTGGGCTTGAACTCGGGATCACCGGGTACAAGCACAGGATCGAGTGTAGACTGGGCTCGACTTGGGATCTCGGGTCCAAGCACCAACTCACTGCGCCACGCTACCTCCACTATAAATAAAATAATATATGTATGCAGTGTACTTATAACTGTGTAGTACCTCCATTTACATTGTACCCTGTGACAGTTAACGAGCATGATCATTGTTTTGGACTGAATAACTTTTATGTCCCAATTGTTGTCTCAGCATTACATTCATTTGGAACAATATTGTGATACAAACTATATAATATTTTAGTTACTTTTTTCACAATAAAATTATAAATTTATAGGCCAAATAAAAAAGATTAGTTGGTTAGTATCCTTTTTTCCAAATATTTATGTTCGGGCGGGTGGTTTTTATTTTTATTTTTTTAAAGAAAAAGTAGAGGGGTGGGGAGGGGAAAGGAACTGAAGGAACTTGACAAGCGCGGCATTTCAGTGTTTCATAATTCTGGTCAGTGTAACCACAAAGCTTCTGAAAGCATATTGACAAATATCATTCCTAGTGTGCTCACAGAATCGGGTGCCCAACCCAAGACGGACTTTGCAGCCAGCCAGTTGAGTATCAGGTTCAACAATTTTGATTTTCAAGGCTTCCAGTCTTCTGAAAATCGCTCTGGCCAGTGCGTGGTGTGTCATGAGATTGTGGTGAATCACGCTGATATACGGCACTCAAGGCTCAGAATCAGGCTGTAAACCATGTGAATGGCGAGGAAATATTGTTCCGAGTATTATATATAAGCATGCTAACCAACTAATTGTTTTTATTTGGCCTTATAATAAATATATTATTCCTGTAAATGTCACTATTCAGTCAGTTTTATAACTTACAGCACTGCATAATAATTATAAATTATTTATTCTTATGAAGTTTTGGGAACTGTTTTCTTTGGCCATATTTCTGAGATTTATTCTCACTGACTCTTCAATGCTTGCTGTCATCCAAAATCACTCAATCAAGAAAGTTTGATATACATTCAAATAGACCTCATTTGCGATATTATAAACTTTGAGAGAAGGGGGGGTCCAGAACCCCTGTAACCCTTCCCTGGGATGCCCCTGACATGTACATGTACTTTGTTACCGTATTTATTGTTCATCATATTATTTGAATATTCTGTAGGATGGTGAGGACGGTCGCATGGCACTCAGAGCACGAGGGCAGCCCCAACCAGTAGCGGCAAGACTACAGCAGCCAGTGAGTATAACTTTGATCTATCAATATCTACGATTATTATAATTTACCTTATAATAAATCACATTATCAATACAAGAAAACTACAGTGCTTTGTCTTCCTCATTATCGAGAGATAACCTGTATATAAGAAAAACATGTACTAGTTAAAATTGGCTTTCAGTGGTTAAACACTTAACAGAGTACATTACACCAAGACAATTAAACATAAAATGTTTTTTCTGGAATTCTAGTAAAGATTTTAATCAAAAAATATGTAAACAACTATTAATTTTTCGAATATTAATTTTCAATTTCATTTGATAATCAGTGTGACCTGAGCTACAAAAGCTTATTTGAAAATATTATATTAAAATTTGTTTTTGCTGACGCCCATTCACATCTCTGTGTCACAGGTGAAAGACCCATGGGAACCTCTAGATCCCCACGAGCTTGGCACGGGAGCACAAGTGAAACCGTTCAGGAAAGGTTTGTCTCCGTTTTTTTTACTGGAGTGAACATGCAGGATTTGCTGTGCTAAATCGGCAAACTTACAGTAGGCTGTGTTTACACATAGTTGTTAGAACTAACAGGTTATGAAGCTTTGCAAAATTCAAAAGCGATGAACAAAGCTGCTTTGTTTTAGGTTGCACATTGTTTTGCTTTACGTGTGAGACCAAATGTTTCTATTGGTTAGTCGTTCATTTGCATTTCAAAACCTTTTGTGTTTTGTGCACTCTCAAGGCCAGCAAACAAAGGATATAGAGAACAAAAACCTATAACAAAGAACTTGCCGACTTTCATAACCAGTTTCCTCCAATAACTATGGTTTACATGCATGTGGTTGATGTTAGTTTGATTGTGGCATGTGTTCAGACTGGTCAGTTATCTACATTGTACTCTGACTCTCAGTCACTGATGTGTTCATTGATCCTTGGCTAGTACAATCCTATACCACATTAACTTATGACATTAGGACCTCCTTCCCCTGAAAATATGTCCAAACATTATATTAAGCTCATTGGCTTATGGCCATTTTAAACAAAAAATCTCCCCCCCCCCTCCAGACTACAGGAAACTGGAAATTCAGAGTCATTTCTGGGCAGTAAGTCCATCGTGTAAGCCTAAGCTAAGTGAATTGAAACACAAGTCAAGGAATTCTAAATTTTTCCCTCTCCCCAGGTAATCATGTACATTCCTACATATTGGAAGTTCATGGTAGTGAAATGTACAAAGCTTGACTAAAGAAATTCATAATCAGTGAATGTATGTGTGGTACATATTTTGTTCTTTTCCAGGAAGACCATTTAAGCTTCCATCTAGTCTGGCTGGAGCCACAAAGAAGGGGAAAAAGAAAAGAAAGAGAGATGAAAATGAGGCAACAACATCAAACACAGAATTGACCCCCCTGTCAGAGTTTTTATCGCAAGCTTGTAAGCATGTGAAATATTGTTAGCTTGACATCTTAAGTTTTGGATAGTAATTCAGTTGGAGATATATATATATATAGGGCATCTGTTCTCTGCTGCAAGACTAGGATGGGGCATGGCAAACCAACTTTGTTCTCCTAAAATTCATAAGGTCACATGTTTGAATAATTATATATAACTGTTTCTTTGTTTAACTTACCATAAATACAGGCTGTTTAGTTTACAAGCAGGAGAATAATATAACAGGAACAGATGTCATGCAGTTTATAATAATATACACTTGATTGAATATAATTTTTTATGTGATTGACTCTGCATGTCATAGATGTTTTATATTATTGTCAGTATATTTGCATATATACATATATAACTTTATCTATACTCAAATGTTAGAGTAGCATACATTACAATATTTCATATATTTTATAATGCCATTCTGATGTTCTAAGATTATATAATTTCAATTGATTAATATGAAGCCACCTAACCTTGATTTTGTTCATGATAGTTTATTCACATGCTTCCAAGTTCCCAAAAAATCCACTGCACGCACCAAAATTCCAAGGTTAGTACACTAAGTTGAACTCTTGGTCATAAGATTATGTGTAAATTAATATTAATATGTACAGTATATCAGTATTTAATAGCTCTGTTGTGTGTTGCTGTGCTTACAAATAAAAGTAAATGTTTTACTTTTTATTGCAGAATTTGAATATCTTTATTGGATAGAATTTAGAAGAAGACAAGCATTCCTAAGGAGGGAAAGAAAACGACTGGTATGTACACTGTGGCACAGCCTTCCTTGTCGAGCAAGGCAAGCTGGGTCCCTAAGACAAATTAAACGCCTAACTAAAGATATTTTCTAAGGCATGTCATTCGTAGAAAGCAGCTCTTAGTCTATTTATTTTATCTATAATTTATATATCTTCCTTATTTTAACTTGTAAACACTGTATCTGATGAAGTGACCATGTTTAAATAAAGATTACCATACCATACACTATAATTGTCACCTCGCCTCACCTCCTCTATTCATGCTCAGTTGTGCTTAAGGCCTTTACACACTCCCACCATCTATCTCTGACTGCTGCCAATTGCTGGACCTCTAGCCAGCCACATCTCTCTCCCTCTCCACCGCATTCTCTGCCATGTCATCTTGTGCCTGCCGACCTTCTTCTTCCCTTCAGGCTTCCATGAGAGAGCAGTGACGCAGTGATGTTCTCTGGGCACCCTGAGAATGTGACCTAGCCATTTCTATCTTCTTTTATTTACTTCCATGCTGATTTTTCAATGTTGCATTTCTCATTTAATTAATCGATTGAGACAATATTTATTAATAATTATGGCCAAAATATTACCATAATTCTTTTGAGGAAGGAATGTAGCTTCTTGTTGTCTTTCTCGTTTATCTTCCACATTTCACATTCATAGAGTAGAACAGGTTTGACTAGCGTATTGTAAAGGTTAATCGTGGTTCTCTTGGTGTATTGCTTAGATTCCCATATCTTCTTGAGTCTGGAGAATGTGGCCTTTGCTTTTCTTAGTCTGTTCTGTATGTCTTTATCTGCTCCTCGTTCATTACTTGGTGTTGCACGGTTAGGCACTATATATAAGTAAGAGTAATAAATTATTTATTATTATAAAATTATAGTTATTTTCCACATTGCAAGCTTCTGCACAAAATATTTTTAAAATGACCAGTAAATAAAATTCTTCTAGAGACTCTGCCACTTATAATAACAAAATGCAACATTTTGCCTGCTTGGGTAATACTTAATTGCCAAGACTTTTCAATTCTCTTTCTAGACTTGATCAACCATAGGAGCAGGGTTGACTAATATGTTAAATTCATCTCTTGTGCTCATTTTGAAGGGGGTCAGGGATCTACATGTACATAATTGTATGTAAAAGTGAGTACATGTATAGAGAAAATTTTGCTTAACTGTCAAAAGCTCATTGTCATTGCATTGTCAAATCAGCTTTTTCACTGATAAAATTGTGAGAGTTGAGTACTGGTAACAAATAAGAGATGAGAATTGACGTGTCTAGCATTTTGTTCTGATCAATCTTTTGACAGCCAAGCAAAATTGTGTCTATACTGACAGGTCAGTACCCTGGATAAACTTTAGTTTTACACTGGTAAACTCTAACAGTTCAGAGAACTGACAAACCTGGGGCCGATGGGACCAACAGTTTAACATCACCTGTCCAAGGACAACAAATTAATCCAACACAGAACCTCACCAAGCGTTGAACCCGGGACCTTCTGATTATCAGTAATAAGAGATCTTAATTACTGTACCGGCTGAGCTAACCTTGCTCATACAAGAAGTGACTGGTGTCTATAGTAGATACAATTGTAGCATGAAATTCCAAACTGTCCACATTTGATAGTACAGTTCCTGGTGTTAACTGGTTCTTTATTGTCCACCCCAGACCCAAGTGCTAACTAGAGAGCAGTTTGAAGATCTTAACTTGATTCCGGGTGACAAACAAGATGATGACAGCCCCGTTGAGGAAAATGAAGGGCCTCCCTATGGTAAGCACAGCGGCTTCTGTCAGTTTAGTGTAGTTACTGTATATCATATACATGTAGTTAAAATAATTATAGTTATAGAATCGCATAGATAGAATCGCATAGATATAGATGAATCTTGCGCACTCATTGGCTAACGACAGTGCAAATTTAATGTGGAATTGCATGACCTGAATTCCCCAGCTGCGCGCCAAAGTTTTGTTTACAAATTGGACAAGACTCCATGTTTTTAAATCAATTATATAAATGACTATGCAATTCAAGGAAAATTCAATACCTGAATCGGGAATTCCATGTTAAATTTCACCTCGCAATTTGTGCGATATCATTTTTCGCATGAAATTTAGCATGGAATTCCCTCGTCAGGCATTGAATTTCCTATAGTATGTTCTCCAGACACACTTAACCACGAAAATACACATTGATAGGAAGTAAACATAGATTCTCATTGTGACACCAGCAGCACTTTATACAGGATGTGGGTTCTGTTGAGAGTATATTTATCAACAGAAATTAATAACGTACTTGATCAGTCTAATATGGTCCTAAGGTCTGGGAAAAGTCAGTAAAGAATAAAAATATTTGTTTTTTCAAGGTCAGGGAATTGACAGAGAATTTTGATTTTGGTCAGCCCAAAACTGTTTTTTAATTTGCTCTTGAAAGTCAGTGAAACATCAGGGAAGAAGTTAAACTATTTTGTATTAATTAAAACATCTAGCAAGGTCAATGCATGAATAAAATAAGTCAACAACACAACAAACTTACAGTGATCCATTAAATGTGTTCTATTTTTCGTGCTCATTGTAAAACTCCCAGTAGGGGGTGCAGATGATGATGACGACAATGATGACGGTGGTTTTGGTGGCATTGATGATAATTTCCCTGTTGGTGAAGGCAATGGTGCAGATCCTGTTGAACCAATGGGTAAGTACAATAAAGTCAGACCTTGACAGGATGGGTGAATCCAGGAAACATTACAGTCCTGTGGATACAGCTTGGAATTGATCTAAAAATTATTTTATAATAGTTATAAAATATATTGTTCCAATTTTTAATACTATTTTTTCATTTTTACCAATTTTCTACATTTTCTATTCAACAAGAATGTTATATGTACAATTGGTATCAATTTAATTTCTTTCAAAGAGGATTTTAACTGAAATCTTGAGGACAAGAAAGTTATTTAAATCAGGCCTTAATTAACTTACCGGTATTAATTTTTCTTGGTGGTGAAAATGACTAGCAGACATGATTTATTTTTGAGGAATAATATAAGATTTAGTACTAGCCTGCAATAATGAATAGTTTATGTGATGCAGATCTATCTAGTCTCTTGTAGACTAGAACAGTACTAGCAGCTAGATACACTTTGTTTTTTTTGTTTTATTTGTTTCTGTTTTGTTTGTGTTGTCTGTTTTTCGATTGTGTTAGTGTGATCATTTACACTATACACCTGCAGGTCTTTAATCTCAACCGTGTTTTTTGAGCAATTAAATATTATATCATCCACCTAGCTGTCTTTAGCCCTGAGGTTATTCTGGGTGGCAGTTTACTTTGCCTGTTGAGGAGTTAACAATGTAAATGTTATATGATACAAGGTAAATAAAATAACTTGTTGTTGTTGGTGTTGGTGTTGGTGTTTTTGGTGTTGTTGGTGTTGGTGTTGGTGTTGTTGTTGTTGTTGTTATTGTTGTTGGTGGTGTTGTTGGTGGTGGTGGTGTTGTTGGTGTTGTTGTTGTTGTTGCTGGTGTTGTTGTTGTTGTTGTTGGTGCTGGTGGTGTTGTTGTTGTACTGATCCCAGTATACTGTGCTCTTGACATTCCTGCAGCTCTTGAGGACCCAGCAGATGAACTGGTAGTGTCTAGTTATGAGGACCTTGTTAGGCGATACGTGGTATGTGTCACCAAAACATGTTGTGGGGAAAACATTATTTTTGTCTTCAAATAATCTGTGCAATTAATTATTTAAATCCAGGACGTTATCAGGGTGCGAAATTAAGGGGGAAAAGCCGGCCAAAGCTGGTTATTTTGGCTGTGGGCTGGTAAAATTGTCTCAAAAATACAGTTAGCCGGTCCGAGATGGCCAGTTAAAATCCCAGAAGAACGTTTTGCAAAATTGTAAATTCATAAGAAGTTTAATCAGTTTTGATGCTTGTTATTGAC
>JANVCH010068798.1:0-10395 GCA_025505405.1 Epizoanthus rinbou | reverse complement strand
AACCCTTAGAATATTTAGCAAGTACGAGAGGTTTTAAAATTGCCTCCTTCAATATCACAAGTCTTGTTGCTCATATCAATGAGCTCAAAATTGCTATATCCGACCATATTCCTGACGCCTTGACGAATCTATCTCGGATAATACTATTAAAATCCACGGATATTTATGTATCAGAAAAAAACGAAATATAAACGGAGGCAGTGTTTCTATTTATATCAAAGAAATAATTAATTTCCGAAGTCCTTTAGATTTCTTCGACCAACTCGAGTCAGTTGTAGATACCTTAGATTCCGAAGATAAAGAAATAATACTGATAGGAGACCTGAACTGCAACGCATTATAGCTACCTCAGCAGACAACAACACTTAAATTTATTAGCTGAGCTTTACCAGTTTGACCAGCTGATAAATGAACCAACCCGTGTTACCGATCGTAGTAGTACACTACTTTACGTAATACTTACGAACAAACCTGACAGGGTAATGTCGACTGGGGTTTAGTGATCACAGTCTTGTGTTTTTAACTAGAAAACTCTCAGTACCCACAAACTATAAGCATAAAGAATTAAGAGTCAGATCCTACAACATTTTTAACGCCCAGAATTTTAAAGACGATCTACGAAATTGCCCTTGGACAGTCTAGATAAGCACCAAAATTTTAATATATTAAAATAACATTCATGTCGCCAGACTTGAAAAGAAATGAAACCATCATTCAAATTTATTCTTGCTCTACTAGGTCATGAAAATTTTCCCCCAGCTCAGCAGTGAGCGTACAAAGATTCTTGAGAGAACAGCTGCCATGCTGAGAAACCGCCGTAATCAGCTAAAGAATACTGTGTACTGGATAAGAGCTGACAAAGTTAGTTCTAATAATTTTACTATGACAATTAAGTAAGTTGGGCAGCTTTTTTGAAACGAAATAAATGATTGAAATATGATTGACATATATATGTTCATTTTACAGTTAAAGAAATATAAGCACCAAAAGCGAAAGGCCAGCCCAGATGACAGTGATAATCCTGAATTTCAAGCCAACTCCACACTGGAACATGTTCAAAAGCAGCTGCAACCTTCTTTCTCTGATGACAATGATGATTTTCATTTTAGTGAATCGTGAGTACTGTTTCACTGTAAATTGATTGTTGTTCTTATATTCCTGTAATCAGTTTGTATGCTTATATATGCTTATTATTTGTCATGAATTTTATGAACCAGAAAAAGTGGTAATTGATTAAGTTTGATCCTACATACTGAAGCTGCTGAAAACCAGAATTGCTTTTTGATTATATTGGTTGTATTTAACAAATAGATTCGATTTTCCGTGCATCTGTTCACTAATAGATGTTCAAATGACGTCAAAACACGACGAGAGAACCAGAAGTGGCACATGAGCCGACGGCGAGTGTGTCACTGAAGTTCTCGCCGTGTTTTGGCGTCATTTAAACATCTATTAGTGAACAGATGCACGGAAAATGGAATCTATTTGTTTTATACAATAATCGAAACAGATTTTTGAGGTTTTCCTCCATTGTAATTCAACTAAAACAAAAATAAAGAAGCAGTGGCATGACGCGTGTTGTCATTTTGGTGTCAGTTCAAAAATAGATAACAGTTTTTAGACCAATCACAGCGCGCATTATATCTTGTTTATTGTATAAATGGAGTTATAACACTGTCTGGTAATATTTGTCGGCATATGTAACCATAAACCTTGATATTTAAGCCTCAGGGCTTGTATTTGTTCACATGGCCTTTTTATCATTTATAATTTATAGAGACTTTGTATTTTTGTGAGGGGACTTTTTTGAGGGGGTTCAAATTATACCAAGATTTACAGTATATATATATCATGGTGTATCATTGAGGTCTCAGCTAGAGCACCACAATTTCTGAAACCGAGGCAAATTCAGTTGATTGCTTAGCCAACTTTAGAACACTTATAGCTACTCCCATCATTATAATAATTATAAGGACCTGTCAAGTCAAGAAAAGACTTGTTGCAGAATATGCAATGAAATAAAAAAATACTTTGGATCAGACTTTAATGACATATAATATACTTTCAAAACTTTGATTAAGGTCAGCTGTCTGATTTTTTTTTTGATGAAAATTTGTTTTGTTTTAATTATATCGTAAGGAATTTTATCAGGATGAGCAAATGACATATTTGACACCTTGTCGTAATATGTAAACTCAGGAAAATTTAGAGAATCAGCATTATTGGTAAACAGTTTTCATTCACTGAGTAATAGATGATGGCCCTTCAAGGTTATATAACATAATGAATTTGCAGTAAATGTTTAGGGTTGGCAGTAAGTTTGGCCACAAAAAATTAGGGAGGATGGGGCATTTTCAGACCTCATCTGAAGGGTAACATTAATGTTATAACAATGATTTATTCTTTAATCTCTTTATACTAGGGAACCACTATATGTCCAAGATGGAGATGAAAGGCTGGCAAGAGCCACCTTTTTTTAAGACTTCTGAAGTTGATGGTTGGAATATAGAAACTAACAAATTAGCCAGCTTAGAATAGTTGATATCTTCTGCTTCCTTTTTCATGGGCAACATAGCTTAAAAATAACTATAAATTTCGATGATTATGCTTGTATGGTTATGCAAGGGAATTATGTCAGTGAGCACAATGATAATTTCATTTTGGATGGTCCGAACACCACAGCTGGTCACAACTGTGACACAGTAAATGAGTTAAAAGTAAGTACAATGGTTAACATAATAACAGCATAAGAACAATTAAGGCTGAAATTTCCTTAAAAATGAAGAACAATGAGCCTCGGCTGAAATTTACTGGTTCTTACAAAAAAGCATGTACATACAACTACTTAAATCAACTTGTGAATGCATACGTAAAATGATCGAATGACAGCAGGTATAGATCACACATGAACATGTTAAAACAGTACAGACGCATCCCATACTAACACTCAAGAAAACAGATGAAATATGTAGAGCATCAGAGAGCATGCTTGCACAGATGAAAGTTATTGGGAACAATTCCGGAGCCCCGGGTTCTGTAAAGGCCAGTTAGGCAATTCAGAAAAAACAAAACTCCATTTATCAAGCAAAAGCCAAAGACGAAAGGCAAACACGTAATTCTGAAAGAATGTGGCAATAGAGTACTAAAGTGTGACGTCACGTTGTCACGGTGACCAAATTCTCTGTTCTAAACAAAGCCAACGAGCATCACGTCCGCGTCCCTCTGAGCTGCCCGGAGCTGTTTATGTATGTGTTTACCTGACTGTGACCCCACAAACGAGACGAAAAAGCTTTTCTGCAGTTTTAACAACTTAAAGAACCTGGGTGTGCATCTAGAGAGCCGTTTGAAGCAAAAATCGTTGCATGATTCGGAAATATGGTGCAGTGTTTCGAACCTCAGTGCAAACACACATCGCAGTCACATACCTGCCGGTTCTTCGGTTTTCCAAACCAAAGCAAGAATAAGAAAGGATACGACCGCTGGATAAAGCTGATCCGGTACGTTTCCTAATTGAATTGAATTTTTGACAGTCCTTAATGAACGGTTTTAAAGCTTTAATAGCAACGAAACTGCATGACCCTCTAAGGCTTCAATGGCGACTAGTAAGTTTGAGATCGCTGCACGTGAAATCTTGGGTTTTGCCAAGATTATTCTTTAAGAAGTTTCTATAAAGCCAAAGGATTGTTTTTTCGACAAAACTAGAACGACATTTGTTTAACCCCAGGTCTGTAACATAACATAAGAATATAGAGTCTGATTTCGTTTGTGGTGAACGACCCAACTCCCAAGTGCTCATTCCTCGATCTTGTAAATTTCTTAATTTAGTCAGGACTATCGCCCCAAGGATACGATTTTATATTTCCTCTCTGATTTGGAACTAATGTGAAATAAATATTATTCTGTATTACAGAAGACAAGACAGAGATCCAGGCAAACATGCGAGAATCTGCAGCTGCCACTTCAGAGACGGAAAGAAGGAAAATGGCCCAGAAATATTTGAGCAGAATGTAAACAAACTATTACCCTCGGATGGGAAACCACCCAAGAAACGAAGAAAAACAGAAAAATCTGTGGAACCGACTATAAGAGAGATGGTGGAAGACCACAAAGCAAAGCAAGAGCTAGAGAAACCAGCCGAACAAAGAACCCCAACAAGCCAAATTACTCTGCAGGCTGAGCTTGACTGTCTAAAGAATGACCTCAAGCAGCAAGAATCAGCAGCACAGTACAATAGGCAAAACTACTCGGCGTCATATTTGAATTCAGAGGCACTGCGAATGGAAACTGGGCTGCCAACTAAGGAAGTTTTCGAGATAGTTGTGCTATATGCTGCCAGGTTCAAGGACTCTGTGGTATACTATGCTGGATGGAGAGTACTAGAAGACTCAATATCATTTGAGGACCAGATCTTCATTACATTAATGAAACTAAGGCAGAATTATACTAATCTTCACTTGGGCCAATTGTTCTCCTGTAGTGTTAGTACAATTTCCAACATTGTAACTACGTTTATTCATGTTTTGCATTCAGTTCTTTTCAGTGATATCGTGACATCCATTCCTTCCAGAGAAAAAAATTCACTGTGTGCCCCTTCATCATTTTCTCAGTATACAAGCTGCAGAATAGTTATTGACTGCACTGATCTTGAGATTGCCACACCCAAACTTACGAGTCTCGAGAATGCTACCTATTCAAGCTATAGAGGAATGAACTCCTTTAAGGTAATAGTGGGAGTGGCACCAAATGCTGTCATTACATATATCAGTAAACTTTACCCAGGATCAATTTCGGACAAAGAAATTATGCAGAAGTCGCAGCTTCTAACACAGATGAGAACTGGAGACCTGATACTGGCTGACAAAGGATTTTTAATCCAGGACATCACTCCCAAGGGTGTTTCGGTTAACATACCTCCATTTCTGGGAACGGCAAGTTCACAGAAAGTGAGGCAAAAGCAACCAAGAACATTGCTAAGTGTAGGATTCATGTTGAGCGAGCTAATGCCAGACTCAAAGACTTAAAGATTCTGAATTTTATTCCACCATATTTAAGGTGCTATACAGATAAAGTACTGCAGCTGTGTGCAGCCCTAGTAAATTTGCAGTTCCCATTAATCAAAGAGGGCTGTGATGGCACTGTTTTTGAATAAGTAATCAAGAGTAAACAGTGTCGACTGTTCCAAATGTATTAATTTCATGTGTCTGGTATTCACTAGATTTTCCAATTATCATATTTCATAATACAGTGAGTTTTATATGATAATTTGTTAATAGTAAATCTATTTTTATACAATTCATTATTTATAAGTAGTGAGTTTTATCTGTCAAGAGTATGTAGTTTTTAGTGACCATTTATTATTTATACCAGACTACTGGGGAGGCTTATCAAAAGTTTAGTAGGGGTGCTCATTCTATTTTGAAGTGGGTGGAAAAAGGTATGGTGGGAAAGGGGGGGGGGGTGCAATTTTATCTTCAAAAGAAGGGAGTCACTAGGTTTGATTACAAGAATGCTTGAGAACCTTGCCAACCCTCCATCGGGCATAAATAATAGTCATATTTTGTAATTGTTTTATATTGTTAAAAATAAATGGATAATAATAAACAATGTTTGGAGAAATATTGTAATTGGTTTGTTACATCTCTGTATCAGTCAGGTTTACTATCATCTTCTCCATGAAATATCATTACAAAAATAAGTAATGTGGTAATACGGATATAACTGACAAGAAACCAGAACTATTCTAAGACGAGGGGCCACATTCTCCCATACTGGACTAGTTATTATTTATGGGGAGGTCACAAATATTTTTTATTCATCTTCTTTGGATGGGGGGGGGAGAGTATCACTTGAAATTTGTAAGCCTTGATGAGGGGCAAACAATTATTTTATCTTTTAAATATATATATTTTACCCTGCTACCACCCCACTATAAACAATGACCTATTTTATCTTTGAAATGTATATTTTTACCCTCCCCCCACCCTCTATAAACAATGACTCGCAAGTTTGAAAGAAAAAGGGTTCATAATTTCAAGGACAATGGACTAATTAAGGTTGGAATATTTTGCTTATATAAAATCACATAATATCTTACATACCAAAGTGAAATAAAGAATTAGCAACCTAGGGTTTTTTTTGACTGACCATATGAACCCTCCCCCAATAGCTATCTGATCTTATCTTAAATATTTCCAAAACTTCAGTTGAAATTCATTAAATTCAAATTTCAAATTATTATTTCACTTGAATCATGAAGTGAAGGAGTCTACATATACAACCTCATGGAGCCCCTTTGTGCCTTGAAAATTGCAGAATGAGACAGGACTAAATGATTTGCTTCTGTTTGGCACTGTGGTGTATTTGTACTTCTCAAAATGAAGTACAACTAGTTGTAACAACTATAAAAGGCGATAAAAAGATATTCTAAATTCTAACTATAATTATATATTTAGTTACTTCTAAATGATACACACAGTAAGTGAAATATATATTTACAAAGTCAAAGTCATATGTACATTATTTGCTCTTATAAATGTATATCTACTGTTAGCCAAGCAAAAATGTTTATTTTACAAAATACTAAAGAGCAATAATTTTGAAAAGGCAAAGTATCAATTACAAGTCAAACTATCACATTGATAAAATATAAGTAACAGAATCGAAAAGAGAGTCCAAGTGACAGACAAGTATAACAACCATGTAAATGTATCTCTTAGAAATACTACTAAGAGTACAATAATAACTTATTTTCCAAGCTGCTTCCAGATTTGAAACTTATGCTATTCATATTTTCACTAAATTAGTTGAAAATGAGGAGGATGTTATCATGCCAGACTCCCCCTGTGTTTGTAGTATCTCGTGCCGAAACCCATTTTATCTGAAATAAAACTACATGTATAATCATTTCAAGTCTGTCAATAACTTTCACAAAATCTCCTTGCATATAAATATAAATATGATTTCAATTAGTAGTACAAAGTACAAACGCCATACACATAAGAGCATAAATATTAGAAGTTCTCCTTGCACAATCCTTGGGAAAATTTGCTTCCAATAAAAATCAGAGTTTGTTAAGATTGACTGCCCATTCTGGGTCTTTGGGAATGTCAAGAATAATGGACCAAGTGGTTGTCCAAACAACAAAATAACAAAAATGTCTTTGTGTTAGATACATCTGTCCCTGCACTTGATGCCAGTACACATGTGACTTTTTTAGCTGGTATGATTCCCCATTATTTTGTAAGCAGAATGTCCATCAGGGGAGGCTCCCAGCACTCCAAACTCATTTAGCCACACCCCTGTGTCCACCACTTGAAGGTTAGTTTTATCTTGAAATACCTTCACTGCCTCCGATTCATTCGTGACACCCCATGCCACTGCCTTCAACCGAGAGATCTCATACTCCCCCAGAAGCCGTTTTATTAAATATGGGGTTGTGCGTTTTGCTGTGAGGACAGATCCAAAGTTGCTTGCTGTCGAGCATCCCTTCCTTACAAGGTGCCATGTGGGATTGTTCCTTTGACCTGTTGTAATGGAACTGATTCTCCTCACAGTTTCGGTGTCAACTGCCACTTTGGTCTTGATGAATTCCACTTGCTCAGCATCTGTTGGCAGTGCAAGGAACTCTTCTGAAAAGATAAGTTCTTCTATTGTGGGGATTGGTAGTTGTTCCTGTGGCTCTGGTTCGGGACTCATGAGCCAACAGAGCCCAGTGAACTTTCCATACTGCTGCAGCTGTGAATAAAGCTCCGCTCGATCCTCGGCAGTTGGCTGCCTTGTCAAGGCTTTATATCCCGGTTTTGTCTTCAATGGATGTTTTCGACAGGTCCGTAGTCTTTTTTCCATGAACATTCGACGTTTGTTCTACTTAAGTTCCATATTGCATAAATTATGATGCACGCTGCATGGCTACACTTAAAGGCACCTTGAGGGCAGTCACATTCGGTTGATTTAATTTGGTTGTTTTCATCAAGGTAAACCTGAAAGTGTTTTTAAAGTAACTTTATTATAAACCAAATCGAAAACAATACATTTCAAATCAAAACAAAGTTTTAAGGTGCTGAGAGTATCATACTTGTGCGCCATTTTGTTCGTTCTGCAGTTCTTTACTTACCGTCACGTTGTAGACTATATTATTCATGCTGGCTTCGACTTTTCCTCTCAAAACTCCAGGAATATATGTAAAACTATCCACGTGGTTGGATCGGTAGTAATTTTCACCCCTGTCTATTGATTTCTGCTCATCTTTAAAGAACTTTGACAAGGACGATATCGTGAACAGCGCCATGACGGGTTTGTTTCTCGGTTTGTTTAGAACAGAAAATTTTGTTACCGTGACAACGTGACGTAAGCGCTTTATTACTCTATTGTGGCAGAGAGCATGATGTCACAAAGAAAGAGCTATGTCCCGCCTACCTGAAGGAGTGCCGGAAGTGTGGAAAGCTTTCACACTTTTCTGTCAAGTGCCGCAGTGGCAAGAATACTAACAGGCAAAGAAAACACATTGGAGCAGTTGACGACAGCGATGACAACCAAGGGGAAGTATTTAAAATTTCAACACTTGAGTTGGATGACTCCCAGCTTGTGACCTTGAAATTGGAGTCTGGCAATTATCTGCGCTTTCAGCCAGACACGGGAGCGCAGTGTAACATGATTCCTGTCCATATGTACAAGAAGGCGACAAAAGATTTCAAGTTATCACGTGCGACGTCAAAGAACATTCAACTTGCAGCCTACGGAGGCTCGAAATTAAAGGTTTTAGGAAAAGTTAGAATTCGTGTGTGGCGTGACGACTATATGTGTTTTCTGGATTGTAAACGTGTTGACAACAATGCAATCCGTCCACTTCTTGGCTGAAAAGCGTGTGTGGTCATGAATATCATTAGATACATTGACAATGATGAACTGAATAAGCCGCAAACAGGAAGTGCCCCGGTTTATTCGCTTGACAGCACAGCAGCAAAACAACAAGCACATGGCATGATCACCAAGGAAAGTTTGATCGTGCAGTATCCAGAGATATTCAGCGATGGTGTAGGAAAACTGGCAGGAGAGCGCCACATCAGAATTGATCCTGCAGTAGATCCTATACAGCACGCACCTCGGCGTGTGCCAGTTGCTCTTAGAGCCAAAGTCAAGGAGGCTCTAGAGGATCTTGAGAAAAAAGAAATTGTCACACCCGTGACAACGCCCACACCTTGGATAAGCTCGATGGTGACAGTCCCCAAGAAAAACGGGAAACTGAGAATCTGTTTGGACCCGAGGGATCTTAACCGTGCTATTCAACGAGAGCACTATCCATTGCCAACAATTGAGGACATTGCAACCCGTCTGCATGGAGCCAAAGTATTCACCAAGTTGGATGTGCGCGATGGTTTCTGGCATGTACCCCTCGATGAGCAGTCATCTTACCTGACGACTTTCCACACCCCATTTGGGCGCTATAGGTGGCAACGACTCCCATTCGGGATTAGCTCTGCACCCGAGGTCTTCCAACGCAAGATGCACGAGCTAGTGGAAGGGCTTACGGGAATTGAAGTCATTGCTGATGACTTCATAGTGGTTGGCTGTGGCAGCACAATGGATGAGGCCAACCAGGACCACGACAAGGTCTTAATGTCGTTCCTTGACCGCTGCAAAGAGCGAAATGTCAAGCTGAACACTGACAAGCTTAACCTCCGACAGAAAGAGGTACCTTTTATTGGACATGTGGCTACAGACAAAGGACTGCGTGTAGACCCAGCCAAGGTCAGGGCAATCTCAGAGATGCCTGCCCCTACTGACAAAGATGGAGTACAGAGACTCCTGGGTTTAGCACAGTACCTTAGTAAGTTCCTGCCACATCTGTCCGATATTACCAAGCCTCTACGAGAACTCACAAAGAATGACGTGGAGTGGGTCTGGGGTGACTCACAGAAAGCAGCCATGGACACCTTGAAGGAGGCAGTCAGCAACACCCCAGTCCTGCGTTACTACAACCTGGAGGAGGAAGTGACCATCCAGTGTGACGCGTCTCAGTCAGGGTTAGGTGCTGCGCTGTTGCAGAATGGACAGCCCGTAGCCTATTCATCCCGTGCACTGACAGATGCAGAAACTAGATATGCCCAAATCGAAAAGGAACTACTTGCGATTGTTTTCGCTTGTGAGCGATTTGAGCCATATGTGTATGGCCGTGACATGGTTCACAGTGACCACAAACCACTGGAGTACATCTTCTTGAAGCCATTAAACTCAGCACCCAAGCGACGTCAACGAATGTTATTGCGACTGCAGAAGTACAGTCTACATGTGGCCTACAAGAAAGGTAAGGATATGTTCCTGGCTGACACGTTGAGCAGGGCATATCTACCTGAAGTAAATACTTGTCAGTTCACACAAGAGTTCGAGGTAGTGGAC
>JANVCH010068787.1:0-10396 GCA_025505405.1 Epizoanthus rinbou | reverse complement strand
TAGGGTTTGCTGAAAACTGGTAGTTTCGTTTCGCATATTTCTGAAAAGGAATACTGATCATTTGAACAGATCAAAGTCTTTATTCCGTGTATTCTTATTCCGGAATACGGTCAATCAAACGCGCCCTAAGAAACCCCGTAAAATCCCAGATTGGTGCATGGCATATTCGGGATGCTACAATATACCCCAATCACTTCACTCTTGTTTTGCTTGTTGTGGAAATGATTCCCGAGCATCTAGCACTCACTAGGTTCCTTGTGAAGCATTCTTTGTGAATTAGAATTGTAGTAATTCCACAAAATCTCTTACGAACTTGTATGATCGCGGGGCTTATATGCATAATTTAATAGTAATGGAAAGCCCTGGTTTCTAGTAATAATAATAATAATAATAATAATAACAAAAATCATCATCATCATCAACAACAACAACAACAACAACAACAACAACAACAACAACAACAACAACAACAACAACAATTTATTTTATTTTACCTTAATATCACATATTCTTTACATCATCATAATACCTAACACGATTTCATCTCAACTGTTTACCTGTTTCGAAGCTCAGCTTGTTTCTGCAACACCAGAAAGTTCTTTTCAATGTCATCATCTACACTCTCATCTGATGATAAATCTGTAAATAACACAAGACAAATTTACAACACTATTTCATTCGACATTATGCTGAAAAACCATATAATACAACTTATAAACGATTAGCCATGCGAATGTCTGAGACATTCTGAACTTGTTGTTGTTGTTGAGAATATGCATGTCCACAGTATCAAGAATAATACAACACTTACTAAGATACATAACCTGTCTTCTGAATCTCTGAGCATATGAAGATTTGCATGTCTACATTTCAAGAACAACACAAAACATACTAAGATCAATAACGTGTCTTCTGAACCTATGAGCATATGAAGATTTACATTATATCTACAGTATCAAGACCAACAGAAGACTTACTAAGATCAATAACATGTCTTGTGAATCTCCTAGAATCTGAAGGAGGTATCCGGTCTTTCTGTGGTTTCTTTCCTGGATGTGTAATAAGCCTCGGTGGTGAGAATTCTCCAGGTGAAAGCGAATCATCTTGATCTCTTTTCGAGCCTCCTGGATTTAACAAAACATTATCTAAAGAAAACAATGCTATAATTAGCCCCAGGGCAGTGATTAATGCCTTCACCTCTCTGCAAGGGATCGCGATCGCGGGATATTGTACCCACGTACATTGTCCTTGTTAATACAAAACGTATTGGTTCAGCGCCTTAAATTACAGTCTGGACTAAAGTCCGAATCTAACTATTGTCTCCAGAAAGTCTACACAAGGGCTGATACTGACCAAGCTTTACGCGTGCTTAGTTAAATATTGGCCCCCAATAGTAATATAATAAAAACTGCTTTAAAACAAACGGACCAATCACAGCATTTCTTGCTTCCTACTTATTATAATTCTTATTGTTGGTCTTACTCATTGTTATTCAAAGGGTCAGTTTCATGGCTATACCCAACACATTACTATAATCTTCTTCAATCACCTTCTAAATCATGCCATCCAAACAAATAGTGTACTGTGAAACACTTGGTTATATTCGAGTCACTCACATTATTCATCATTATTAGCATATAACTTGTTTTTGTTGGATTTAAAAGAGATTACTTGCGCATGCGCCATCCCGTGATCCTGCCGCTTAAACTTTAAAACATACTTCAGTTACCAAATCTGAGGTGTGGCTGATGACAGATTTGTTCATGCATCATACGTGTTTACGTATCTAAATATTGCTGCAAAACACAGACGGTTCAGACAACTATTTAGGTATGAAGATCCCCGTTGGGAATCTAATAAAAATATTGCATTGCATTGTATTGTATTGCATTGCATTGCATAGTATTGTATTGTATTGCATTGCATAGTATTGTATTGTATGTGAGTGAAGAATACGTTATCTCAATTCATTAATGCCCAGCGCTCTAGAAACAACTGAAGATCTTCCTATTTCCTGCTCTACATTTGAAACACTATTTTATTGACAATTATATGCACTCTATGAACGCAGTATTATCTTACAAACAAACGTAAGTACTACATATTGCTTATGTCCTAAGGACTTGCGGACTATAGTTTAGTGTATGGATTATTATCTGTATTGTAATCTTATGTTCTACAAATTCTTAGAAATATGACAGGAATACTTACCTTTACCTTTTCCACAGCTCTTGCCACCAGAAGGTACATGCTGGTGATAAAATAAAATAAAAAACCTAATGTTGAACAATCTTCCGTTAAATCGGCAGCATTATATAATCTATCAATGACTACAGGTGACTATTGAACATAAATAACTATTGATCAAATATATGACAGATGCTAACAATGGAAAAATAAGTCAGCATTCTTCCACATTCAGCATTTATTAGGCATTTATATCATCAATATCATCTGAATACTGCATGGCACGAAGCTATGAATGACTTTAGTACAGTATATAAATATAACATTGAGCACGGTATACAGAAAAGTTAAGCCGACTTTAAACCAAATCTGTATCTTCTCATATGATAGCAACAAGCTTCTTATTTGCTCCCTCTTGCAAAGATACTAAATAAATAAATAAATATAAACCTGATATGCAACTCTTGGAAAACAACATAAAATATATAGACATAAAGGCAGAAAGAAGCATGCACTAGGTTAAAATGCCTGGCCTCTCAAGGTATGAAGGAGGTTTTCGTCATTGTCAAAACGATCTCACTTTTCATAAAACCGCTGTTGCAGGTTACAATGTGCACCGATTGGAAATCATGCTCTTCCCTTACCAAAATGTAACCACTGCTTCCCGGCCAATTTCTCTCTGCAGCCAAGTCAAGATTCTCACCTTGGCAGCAACTCTGCCAGCAGGTTCTAAGTCTTCAATATGGAGAGCATCGCCAGGTTGTGATCCTTCAACTGATGGCTGTTTGACTCCACTGGGTCGCCTTTCATTCTCCAACTTGCCAACCACAGGTTGCCTCTCTTCGTCCACATGACTAGGAACAGACACCCTCTTGTATTCCGTGGAGAGAATGCTCTCTTCTCCATCTCTTTCCCCTGTATCGACCAATGTATCGTCATTGGCATCTGTACCCTCGCCACCTGTACGTCTCGCTTTCTGTATCTGTAGTGTTGCCTGTTCCTGCTCTCTTAACAGTTCATTTAGTCGTTTCTCCTCTTCAGCATATCGTTTGTGCAGCAGTTCGAGACTCGACTGTAGATCTCTACAATGGGATATTAAAACAATACAGAAATTTAGGTGGCACTGCAGCTTCGTTCATGAACAAACAACCCAGGATCAGTTTGAAGAAACACAACACAACAACGGCAACAACAGCAATAATAATAATAATAATAACTACAACAACAATGCGTTGTGATAATATTACATTTTAAAGGTATTTTTTAAATAATACAAATTCGCTAGTAACATCGCAGCAGTTTAAACTGGAAGGTTGAACAAATACCTATTAACCCACCTACCCACCCACCTACCTACCTGAAGAAACTAGAGCAATACCTTAACTCCTGCTGAAGTTTGCTTCTTGCACTGGCCAGCTGATCAATTTCAGTTCCCAGGTGTTTCTTTGTCCTGAGGATCAACCAACAATCATTATGAACAACAATGAACAAGAGCAGCAGTTTACTTGTATTACACGTTACTATCTTCAAATACTATCAAGGACGAGAAGTGGTTGAGCTGAGTAATGAGTAACGAGCTAATCTAGTCAAGTCACCAACATCAATTGAAGTCAGAAATACAGTCCTGATGACAGCACAATGGTTAATTATTTAGATGTAGAGTCTGCTAAGTTACAATATCACAGACATCAATGCCAATGTGCAGACATATCTATAAGTAGCTTTCCGGAACTGGTATATTGGAAAACCATTCTCATGGTAAAATAAATTGCATTGACATTGGGTTCCAGTTTAGAGATTATTTCGCTTGACTGTCAAAGATTGATCAGAACAAAATGCTCGCGTCAGCGAATCACGCGTCAATTCTCATCTCTGATTAGTTGCCAGTACTCAACTCTAGAATTTTATTGGTGAAAACCTGCTTTGACAATGCAAATGACAATGAGCTTTTGACAGTGAAACGAAATCGTCTCTATTAAAGCGGCAGTATCATAGCATAGCGCATGCGTACGTAAAGGCGTAATGTCGCCCAATTCAAACAATAAAGAGTTATATGCTAAAAATAATGACTAATAAGGGTACCTCTAATATAAACCTGTGTTTCCCAGTACACTATTTGGTCGGATGATCTGTTTTAGAAGGCGATTGAAGCAGATTATGGCAATGTGTTGTGAAGTGAATTTGGTAACTACTATGAGTGCCTCTAATATAAACCTGTATTTCCTAGTACACTATTTGGTCGGATGGCCTGTTTTAGAAGGCGATTGAAGCAGATTATGGCAATGTGTTGTGAAGTGAGTCTAGTGTTGGTCCATAGAATATCATTATTAAAATGGCCCTCAAATGCATCGAACATCAACGAACCTGGTTAATCAAAGCTTTTCCGTTCAAAAAGGTTGTTTCATTGCGCTGGAACGAGCTTCCGTTAGAGCTCAGAAAGTCATCTGGAGTTGATAGTTTTAAAAGAGGCCTAAAGACACATTTATTTAAGATAGCGTATGGTTAGAATTTTTAGATAATAGTTTTTAGGTTTTTAGTGATTAATAGTTTTTAGTGATTAGTAGTTTTTAGTGATTTATTAGTTCCAATATTATGTAAATTATTATTATAGTGTAAAGCGTTTAGGGCAATTATTGAATAGGCGCTATATAAATAAAGGTTTATTATTATTATTATTATTATTATTATTATTATTATTATTATTATTATTATTATTATTATTATTGTACACTGTTTTAAAACATGTGTCAACGTGTAAAAATAATAAGTGTTGTAAAGAGCTACCCTGGGTAATAGCACAGACTACTGTTTGAATAGTCGATTGATCATTTTAGCTATTTTTATGGTTGTATATTGTTGTCTATTAGCTCAATAGATAGTACTAGAAATCACGTGAACAGAACTGGAGTCAAAACTCAAAACAAGCGGAGTCAGCAACACGCGGACGGCATGTGATCTCTTGAAAACACAACAGGTTTCAAACTATATTGTCCAGCTGGTACAACTAAACAATGGTGCATTCATGGTCATTCACAAATCTGAACTCTAAATGATACGGGTCATGGTGGGTTGTAGAACCGAGTAAACAAACGCAAATGAATTTTAAAAAGCGTTCTGATTTAATAATAGATGTCTCTAGCTATGGATTTATTTTTGTTCTCTAATGTGTTTATTGTTGTTGGAAAAATTGGTTAGATTAGTGGCAAGTTCTCGCTGCACACAGTTCAGTTACAATAACAGTACTGACTACTAACACTGGATGGGGAGTCCCCATATGGCATATGTCAGGCTTGCTTTTGCAAATAACAAGGAAATATATAGAATATAAACCTGAAGTACAAACTATTCGGGTTGTAACAGGTACTATGAATCGTGAATGTTTTTAAAGCATATTGTACTGGACGCATGAATACTATTTCAAAACTCGAAAATATTGGGGCGCGCTGTTATAATTACTAAAACTGACTTTTCACGAAAGGAATGTGCACATTCGACACTTTTGTGCGTATGTTTGGTAGGTCATTGTTCTCCAGTTAATCTCCGTGATTCAGTACATTACCTAATATGGATATCACAAGATCTGGTTCTGTTCTTGAAAGATTTTTATTGGTTTCAAGTTTCGGAGGGGAATCCCCAAGAAAACTAAATACTTCATGATCCGCATCTCATTGTAAAGTTGAAAAACACTGAAGCAATGCACGCGAGCGTTTTCGCTTGAGTACAAGTTAGTTTAATAATTACAGCCCCAAAACATTATTTTATCGATATAAAGATGGCTAAGGATGGAACTGAGGTTCTGATTGCGGTCAAAGCTACAGAAGAAGGAAACTCTAGACTTATATGTTCTTCTGTTCAACAAGAGCCGCCTTCGTCTTTGCTTCATCAACAACAGCTACCGATCTTAATACCAGAAACGGGAACAAGAGAACCTGGACTAATCGGCACTCGCCTACAAATCTACTGTGTCCTCACAGGACAGTGGTTAGTTCCTTTGGGCCGTCACGTACCCATGGGAAACACAACAGCAAGTGCGTGCAAACTGCTCTTTCGATTGTACCAGATTGCCGTGTGTGCATTGATGTGGGCGTATTTTGCATATGCAATGGGGTTCACTGGACTGCGAACCATTGCCAAATCGGACTGGGTTTGCACAATCACCGACATAAAGAACATGCTTTATTGTGTACGCTGGATTATCTACCAGAATCTTGGAGTTTGGTATTTCACGCAAGGTCACCTGGAGGGACTCCTGCAAAACATTAGTATCAAGGCCGAAGACTATAACAGAAAGAGATGCTTCATGACCTTTTTTATCGGTGGAGCAGTGCTGGTTCTGATCGCATTACCTTTATCACTCCACATAGCACAAATGATGGTGCCCCATTTCATGCCGCTGCCACAACTAGTCAATGGAAAAATGATCAAGATGGTCGACAACCCATTTCCCTGGTGGCAGATACTGATTGATGCGATTGCATTCTTGCTACAAAGGCTTTACACCTTTCCAATATTTTTTGTGTTTTTGTACGTTGTCCAGTTTCATTGCTGTGAAGTAGATACGTTTCGTCAAGATGTGGAGCGAGGAGAGTACAAAAGCCACAGCAAATACCTGGATGCCTGGAACAAATACACTGGAATTATTAACAGACAACAAAAAAGTGAAAATGCTTTCCAGCCATTTCTGGTTTTCTTTGTCGCAACGCTTCTGCTACTATTACTTCTGGAGCCCTTTTCGGTAATAGAAAAAGTCGAAACTCGTGTACTGTACAATCATACCATGCTCTTGGCACCACCGTCTACGATGTTTGTATCAGCCGGAAAACAAGCAAGTACTGGGTTTTCACTAGCAAAGGCACACGTCGCGTTCCCTGCGCGACTAACTGGAAAACACGCATACCCGTATTTCATAGTCATGGTGAATACTGCAGCAGCAAACGCTACACAGTTAATTAATCAAGGACCTAAGGAAAAGGTGATCACTGAAGTGTACATGTTAAGCATTTACGAAATCATCATCAATGCAGTGCAGGATCTAAGTGTGAACATAGTGCTTTATATCTTCCCTCTTTACCAGATATCCAAGCTACAGGAGTCCCTGGACCAGCTTGTGCAATCTGTAAAACGCAGTACGTGCAAAGATGATGGTGAAAGCGATGACTACAAATTTGAGAGCAGAAAGGACAAAAAGGAACTGTTGCAGCTGTTGGGAACTGGTAGAGGCATACGAATATTGAACCAAAGTGTCTCCTTTGTGAACACTATACTATTAACTCTTGTCGGCCCTTTCCTTACAATTGTTTTGAACCTGATGTTTAAACACATTCATATAGTTCCTCCGTTGAGGGGATAGCTACCACGCCGCGGCTGTTAGTTTCAAGTTAGTTTGCGACTGAAACTAGATCGAAAAACAAGACCATGACAAGGGCAGGTCTAGAGATCTGAAAGGGCACTGATTTTCTAGGAGAGGAGGGAGGGGGGCCTCAAGTGACATTTCTTGCAATTTGACTTTTGTATTGTATAAATTATTATATTGGTATAAACCGCTGACCGTGCTGGAATTAGTCTTTAGTATTATAGTATAAATGGAACATATATGGGTTTAACCCATTTATGTTGTATTTGCTTACTATTTGTGAGTTTATTACACTTGCCTTTTAGTTTTTAAGTGTATTGAAGTATTATAACATGAATACCAATATTCAAGGGTATCAGTAAAAATAGAAATGGTACTTCAATAATAGTTGTACCTGTGACAATAAGGAAGGGTCTCTCAGCCACTCTCCATGCTGGTCCCAAGTTACTTGGGCCACGATAACTTGTGGATTCAATACCTTTACTGCATAATCTCCACTTCAAGGAGGAGGATTTACAAAAGTTTAAATGTTGGTCTTGATTTACTGCAAGAACAAAAAAGCGTTGTACATTTTGTACATTGAGCAATACATATAATGTAAGCTCACAATGACCCAAAATCAAAATCTATTATACCACAACCATCAACAAAACCTTTTTGCTCCATATTTAGGTTTGAATTCAGGATGAAGTTATTGATTTGTAGGTGTCTGTCCACATGGACACTGATATGGCCATATCTTTCGCGACATCAATCAGTTGTAGTTACAGCTATTATCAGCCACACCATTAATTAGATTGTCTTTAGTTGTCATGGCTGACCTGCATACTTTTGCCAACCACCCTTGACCATTCACCCCCCACCCCCACCCTCGTCCTCACCTGCCACAATACATTATGAGTAAGAACCTAAGTTGTTGTGTCACACTTTTGTGCCACATTCTTTTATCACTACCTGATGAACAAATGGACAAATTATTTTATTTTTATCTCTTCTCCTTTGAAATGAAACAAAAATACAATACAATACACAATACAATACAACTTTTATTTAGTACCATTTTGACATACAAAAAGAACAGAAAAAGTAAGAATTAACAGGTTTGTAGGTTTTCAGCTAACTTAATAACCAGAGGTTAGACTAGACAGTTAGCTGAGTATAATTTACATTGTTTTATGAAGTCAGTAAAATAAGTAAACGGAAGGTAAATACAAAACTGCATAAGGTATATAAAGTATATACGATGTAAAATACATAAAGCAAAAAAATAGTATACTGTACATTATAATAAATATTAGTAAAATATAGAAAATTTGAAACTTTGAAAATATACAACAACTGTATGTACTAGGCAGATGAGGTGGGATCATAGGAAGAGAAGCATTGCGCTAGAACAGGTTGTTAATTAATTAGTATTTATAAGAATTCAGCAGACTATCTTTCAGTTCCTTTTCAAAAGTTGATTTTTTAGTTGTTCATCAATTGATTTCCATATTTTTGCGCCACTATATCCGATGTTGAATTTTCCATAGATTGTTCTTACTTGCGGGAGAGAAAAAGATCATATTTTTTGACGCAAGTTTTGTGTTTTAACTGTGTGTTTGATTAACCTTAGTAATATATAAAGAATGAATTAAAGATGCTAGGTAGATAACCAAAATGGTAAATCATACATAAAAATTGCATTGTGAAAATAGATAAGATCTGGAAATTTGAGTATAATTATTCAGTTTGATAATTTACTTAATTCCACACATTACGATGATGAGCCAAGAGTGCTCATTTAATATGTTTGACCTGTTACAACTATTATAATAAAATACATGTAGGTGGAAAGTTTATAAATATTGTACTATACAAATACAAATACAGCAAATGTAAACTCTAACTTGAATCAATTTGAGCAGTAAGTGTCTAACTACCATTAGTGACATGTTCTTGGTGTGAAGTAATTTAGTAAATACTTAGTACGTATGTAGTATGCACGTAAGTACAGAAATAAAGCTTCAGTTCTGGTTCTGAGTATAATCAAGTAGTTTTGATATGGTATGGTTTTCGACACAGAGTTAGACGTTTAGCACACATTTCAACCATTAGCCCTTGATCACATCAAGAGAGTACTGTTTGTACGGTGATTAAGCTGGATTATACAAACAAAACAATGCTGGTCATTTGGTGTCATCTCCTGGTAACTCAAACTCCCAATAACTCAAACCTTTTTTACCTAACCTGAAGACCTGAGTTATCGGGACTCAACTGTTGAAGGTTAGAATAATTTGGTAACATCATGATGTTCACATGTACCTCTGAAGCAGAACTAACAACAACTGGAAAGATGATGTAGACGTAGGCTACATGTATGTTAAAAGGCATGCACAAACCTTTGTAGTTCACTGGTGCAAAGTCGACATCATCTATGACCAGGGATTTCTGTTTCCAATGCACAGGTGAAACAGCAGGCTCTCCAATGGCTAGATGCTCAACATTAACTGTTGTTAAGGTAGCAGTGTTGCTAGAAAGGGTCATGGCAACAGTACTTTTTCGGTAGGGATTTGTTTGTTGAAGTATGCGTACACCACGCACACCTGAAACATAAGACAGAGAACCAGTAGGAGTCAGGTTTACAGCAATAGGTATCTGGGAAACATGATGATATTGAGTTGATTTAAGTGTCATAAAAATAGCAGGTTACACCACAAATTCAGATTTTCAAGTGATATCCACAGCTATAATACTAGGATCTTATTCGAGTGCCGCGTGCAAAGACCACCAAATATCAGAGCTCGTTCCGTTGTAATGGAGCAAAATTGTGGAATACTTTGCCGGCTAAGATTAGGAAAGAAACTACACTTTCCT
>JANVCH010068776.1:0-10397 GCA_025505405.1 Epizoanthus rinbou | reverse complement strand
CCCTGTCCTCCCCCACCCTGCCTCACCCCACTAGCTAAGACCAATAAACCAACATACACACGGTCCTTACCCACTCATCTTCATCCACACCCTCCTGCATGTCTTGAGGTAATGGTTCGTCGTAGTTACCCATCTTATTCACCATGGCAGACAACAGCTCTTCCTTTTTCTGCTCAGCCGACTTGTACTCGTCCAGTTCTCTGCGACTGTCATACTTCTTCTGAACCTGGACCTCCTTGGGTACCTCACTCACTGCAAGATAGAGGTCAAGACACACACATTAATTAGCTGCCTCACTCTAATATACTCTCTAATACACACCACTTTTCTGTTTCCATGCTTACCCTACAGGGCAACCAAATAACCATGTTTTTAGCATTCAACCTCATCTGACACAAAAATGAGTTGAGTGACCCCTAATTTTATTGCCATATTAGAAACAAAAGGTTCCTGTACACAGCCTGTAGTCGTGCCACGCCAATAACCTACCCCTCCCCTTGAGGGGGGGACTCAAGCGCAGGTCCCGGGTACCGATAACTTTGCCCGCATCACTTAAACGAAAAGAAATAGTTCGGCCAACCTGATAGCAATAGATAAATACCTTAAGCAATTTCCCTAATTAATGCACGTTTGAGGACTTTGCTCGAATCAAGAAAGAAATTTTAAAACTAGTCCAGCAATATAATTAAGAGCTTACAATTTCTAGCATAGTGTCCCAGCAACTTATAGTAAGCACAAGGTACCTTACCACGTACATGTACTAACTTGGACTGAAGTATTTTTATTGATCGCATTATTTTGTCGTGAGGGTCGAAGATTTGAGACAAGGTTTCAAGCAATAGCCCTGTGTCAGAGCTCTATCATACAACAACAGCAACAACAATAATAACCAAACCAACAAATTAATATACTTGCCCTAATTACTAACAGAGGTTGTACAATTTTGGTTTAAATGGTTTACAGGTACCCTAGAATAATCTAGCTAGGGTACCAAAACTAGTTTTGCAGAGGAATTAACTGTCCCCAGTGTGCAGAGTTGAGTTTAATTTGGCATAAGGAAAACCAACAGAAATTCACACACATACACACACAAACAAACATAAATGAATATTGAAATATGAAGAAGCCAAAGGGCAATTCAGTAATGAGGGGGAAATGAAGATACGAGTAAAATGATTCAGAATTAATATTAATTTAATATTTAAGATGGCTGTGTTTGAGTTTCAGTTGAGATGAATTAATGCTGAAGGTTTCATACTAAGTGTCTTGTACTTACACGGCTTCATGTCTGATGGTCTGAGATTCATTCTCTTCTGTTCTTTATTGCCTCCTGTGAACCACTTGCTACCATCTAGGGCCGGCTGCCACTTCACTCGTGTGTCTGGAAACAGGTCATCTTGGAAGTACTCCATCTGAAGAAAGAAATCAAGGGAATCCACATGCAGTTAGATTCTGAAGGTCATTACATTAAATAAATAATAATAATAATAATAAATACATTTATATAGCACCTATAGATACAAAAACATGTTCTAGGCTCTTTACAATGTTAAAATATAAACAGTAGTTATTAAACATAAAAATGTACCACTGCAAATTAATAGTAAAAACCCAGTTAAAAGTAATTAATAGTAAAAATGCATTGGAGTAAAATGGTAAAAACTCAGTGGAAAAGCTATAAACATTAATTACAAAAAGCTAAGGTAAAGCGATGTGTTTTTAGATCGCGCTTGAAGTTGTGTATCTTGGATATGGACTTAAGATGTTTTGGTAATGAGTTCCATAGACATGGTGCAGCAATAGATAAATCTCTGGGACTGTATGAGTTAAGTTTGAAGTGAGGCGTGACGAAGAAGATCTTAAGATGTTGGGCGGGTTTGTACAGTTGGATGAGATCACATAATTATGTAGTTTGAGATGCAAGTTGGTTCAGTGCTTTAAACATTAGGAGGAGGATTTTGAACATGATGCATTGTTCAACTCCGGGTAGCCAATGCAGTTGAATCAGAACAAGAACATGAAGTGATATTTCTTACACACCTGAACCATTTGTTAGAGGATGAAAGTAAACTCTTGAAAATTGTATTTTCATCATTATTAATTTTTGTGAAACAGATGAAAAAACTGACAGGATTTAAATAGCCTTGCATTCCAGAGATCATTTTTTGGGGGTGTGTATAAACGAAAAAAAGTTATTTAATGTGATAATAATACCAATGTATTTTTCATGTAAAACATGTTGCTACATGTACAGTTGTTAAACCCAAGAAAATAATACAGTTATTGCCAACATTATCTTAGTTTCCTGTTTTGCATTTGTTCCAGAAGGGAAGGGGATTATGCAGAGTTCTATGAGAGACCCGTAAATCACAGAATAAGATATTAGCATAATTATTTTACCTTGTGCAATATTGGGTTAATATGAGAAATGGTCTTTACAGTAGTGAATTATAATAATCAATCCAAGTTCAGATTTTTTTATCATGCACAGAGCTGTGCACTGCAAAACTAGGGAATGACCTTAAATCAATTACCAGTGAAGAAAGAGTATATTACATACTTGGTACACTGAGGTATATTGCTTTAAAGAAATGAAGGAATTAAATTCAATGATTGTAATTTAATTGACAGTTCTTATAATTATGCATTTTGCAATGCCTCAATGCATTTACAATAACTACTATTAAATACACGATTGTATAACTATATAGAAAAATGGAAATTACTATAATGTATTGTATATACTAATAAATAAAACGAAATAATTAATTAAAATAGTTACTAAAATACCTCTTTAAAAAGATGAGTCTTGGCACTATATTAATAAGATTATGGAGTCCGTATATCTCAGTAATATGTGCCGGTAGGAAGCTTGGTAAACATTGGGCAATAGTAAAAAACTATCAATGAATGATAGCAATTAGCTGTGGTAGGTGGTTAATTACCATAGTTCAAATAAATAAACTGAGGGCAATGAACAACAACCGTGGTTGACAATGATTTATTGCTTGTGGTTGATAAGGAATGGCTGTACATGTTGTGGTCTATGGCGAATTACCATGATGGTTGACAGTGAGTCTGTAGTCACTGTACAATGCAATGATGAATAACTGTGGGTAACGGCAATCAGCTGTTGTTTGTAGCATATGGCAATAACTGTGGATAGTGGTGAATGGTTATCAATTGTAACGGTGATCAGTGACTATCCACCACTGACTGCAAATCACCATAATCGGGGTTCATACTCTTTGGGGCTCTTGAAATTCCATGATTGTCCATGACTTTTACCATGATGTACTTTTTGTATTTTCTGTGACTTACTAGCTGTTGACTAATTACGTTATTTGATTAATTTGAGATATTTCCAGTATAACTGAAGTCAACATGGAAAATAAGTTGTTCTTTGAGAAATAAAGAATTTATGAACATCCAAAGTTCCAAAATGTATTATACCAACTGATCAGACAATATTTTTGTACACTGAATTCTGTTTTCCATCACTTTCCATGACCAAAACTCAAATTACATGTCAACTTTCTAGGCCTGGAAAATGGAATTCGAAAATTCCATGATTTTCCAGGTTAATTAAACTATCCACCTTTAAACATGCAACACTTTGAATTCACCTGTACAGAACTGCAGACCTTCATAATTATATAGTAATGAGGCAATGACAACAGAAGATATTGTTATCACAACTTCATTTTATGTACCTTAACTCGCGGTACTTGAAACATGACAAAGTCAATTGTTGTTTTTGTGAGCTTGACAGCTCGAGCAAATTCCACTTTTCTCACATTACATACTCTCTTGTCAAGGAACCCGACAGCCTGAAACAAGACAAGGAACATTTGGTCAAACACTCAGGGTGTCCATACATGTCGGAAAGGATGGAGATGTTCAAACTGTTTTTCAAGTTCACCAAAATAAATTACCCTTAGCTAACTCAATATAGCAAAAGCTCTCGCTCAAGGAAAAATTACAACTTACGGCTATTGTAAATTAGTTAGCACACATATTTTTGTTAGCTGGCTGGCCACAAGTGGGTGACTACATTGTACATGTAGGGGTTGTCCAAGTATTACGTAATGTTTTTTTTGGCATTTTGCAACATGCCCCCCCCTTGTAACACTATGTACTAATGTTTCATAGTATACAGACCTCAATTTAAACCAGCCTTAGCTGAACTGGACATGCCTGTCTAAATATCGTATATAAATTAATAAGTAAATAATTAATTAAAATAAATAAAGGTATGTTATCACCACCACACCCTTGGTAGTACATAATATTTAGGACACCAGCCTAGTGATTAACACAGGTATTAATTTTGTTGTTGTGCAGCTTTACCTGGTAAGGTTCTGGTGTTCTGTAATGAGTCAGCTCAAACAGGTGAGGTGGTTCGTCACTCACTTCATATGCAAAGATTGTTGTATCTCCCTGAAACAGCAAAAATATGTATTCATTTAATAGAAAATAGATGGAAACTAAACATACATTGATGGCACCCAAGTGGGTGGATGGAACAGGATGATGTTTTTTCTCCTGTCAATTGTTACAAATAATTATTCTTTCTTTTCCAAAACCGCTACAGTACTAATTGGAACAATCTACCAAACTCCGTCATTCACTCAAGATCTATCAAAGTTGCTGTAACCAATCATCCAATTACTGACCCCCCACCCCACCGGTAATAAATGATAGGTCCCTTAAAGTTAAGATTTACTGAGTAATAAACATAAACAGACTGGAAGGTGGGAGAAACAGAGATGATATACAGGAGATTAAGTAAGTGCATGGAGTGCTGCAGCACTGGCAACTTCAGAAAATGCAGTATCTAGCTCAAGCAAAACAAATACTGGTTAAAAAGTTGGTTGAAACAAAAATGAACCAAAAGGACAGGTACACTGCAGACTGAAGCAGATAGAGGGGAGCAAGACAAAATAAGCAAAACAAATATTATTAAATAAATGTTTATAGCAACAGGAGGAAGAGAAGAAATGTGAGTGAAGAAAGGAATGAAAGGGAATAGAATAAAGGCCGAGGAAGATGGACGAGAGTTAGGAAAGGTAAACATAGAACAACAAATAAACTAGCAAAAACTTTAAAAATAAAAACGAACCATAAAAAAATGAAAATAGTGTAGTAAAACGCATTGTAGAAGTTGCAAAACACTTTAACGTTATTTACTATTTTTCACAACTAATACTTTTTTGCAATTCTTACGATGGTTTGGTAAAATAAATTGCTAAATAATATAAACAAACAAAACTCTCATGTGACCAAAATTTGAACAAGTTCAAACTTGTTCAACATGTGAGTTGGTGAGAGCACACGAGATCGAGTTGGAAGTGAAACAAGTGTCGGGGTTTGAATTCTCATGCTCACTTGATCTTAAGGTAGCCCCTTACCTTTCCACTAAGTAACACTGTTGAGGAGTCCTCATCATAGAATGGAATAAGGATTGAAGGTGCAACCGACACCTCCACAGTTGATAAACGCTCAGCTATGTTTCGACTATCATACAAATTTAGGCAACGATTGCTTTGTCTGAAACAACAAGGAAATTAGCAGTTTAAAATTCCATTCTCACAATAAGAGGCAAATACTATATTTAATAGCTTCCAGATGCTCTTGACCTGGCATTTAATTATTCAAAACCTACATGTACCATTCATTCAAGGTCTGTCATGTCTTAAACAACTGGGTTTTTTTGGTGACCACAACATTGTACCATAAAAAAAACAAAAAACAAGCTTATATTTGTTGAGAGTCTTTCCTGCACTAGCTTATCAGTTCAGTTTCAGGACTGGTGTGTCATTTAAAAAGAAAATGAGCTTATTTCAATTTAAAGGGTGTCATAATTTGTTATATGAAAATTGCATCTTGAAAACACAGATTATATGAAGGTGTCGCATTGTTATAGGAAAGCTGCAATGTGAAAAAAAAATTGGACTTCTTTTCAGTGACTATTATAGGGAACTTGTGTCTTGAGAAAACTAGGTGCTTATTAGAGACTTTGAATTTTACACTATATAGCTATTTAGGGTTAATTTTCAGGGGATAACTTATAATTATTTTCAGTCATAAAAACTTAATAGCTTTATATAATTATCTTCAGATTAGATTTTCCATTAGAATCTGAAGTAATGAATGAGTTGAAACTAGGAATATACACTTTTTTTTAATAAGAACAAACTTAATAGAACATTGAGGCTGAAATCGTCTGAAAAATAAGAACAAACTAAGAACAAACTGAGGCTGAAACAACAAAAAAGCACCTAAATATAATTTTAGGTGTTTTTAAAATCCCTACGGAAAACACAGCTAATAAGAACAAAATAAGAAAAGTTTGCGCCTCAAATTGCCGAAAAAATAAGAACATTGAGCCTGAGTGAAATTTTACTGGTTCTTAATTTAAAAAAAGTGTTCAGGAACGGCTGGAACTAAGCAGCATGTTTATCCACACAAATCCGTATACTATTTCTCAGAACCGAGAACTTATCAGTTCAACACAAGACTTGACTATGCAGTGACACTACCTTGACCGTGTTTCAGTTCGTTCAAACTGCTATAATATCTGATATTGGACAAGAGACACTGCGTTAACTGTGCTGTACGCATTAGGGAAAACTATTTTTCTCAGTTTACTGTATGATCATGTATTATTTTTGTTAAGTAGCATACACACAAATAAACAACAAGTATAAAGAATGTAAACATATGTGCTACTATTTCAACTCAAATCCGCTAACCAGCAAGGAGAACTCATCCATGCAACTAAACGCACCTCAGAGCTGTATGATTGTATTATAATTAGTCGCGGGAACAAAAAGTATTAAGCGAATTTAGTTTCCCAAGTATACGCAGATGAGCAACGAAGATAAAGAATATAGACACCTGTGTCATGTTTTGAACTGAGAAGAGAACATGCGAGGATGTGTAATAAACAACATATTGTTATTCAGTATTCATATATAACACTAGCTTATGTGTGGCACACCTACTTAGATCCGCTGAATTCGTATTGCACATTCATGGACCAGTTGATCGGTCAGACGTTCTTGGTTGCATATGAAAATGATATTACAAAATAGAATTTGCCTTCCACTAGTTCTGGTACTTTGTCGTTTCTTTACTTTATATATTAACAGACAGACGGCCAAAACAGCTCCCCCCCCCCCCCCCAGTATCCTTAGTACAACCGTTATTCGCCAACCAACCTTTTTGGAGGACAGATAAGTCATTCCGTCAGCGATCTGCCAGCCAAACTTCACGAGTTGCTGTGACGTAAGAGTTGTCTTCGGTTTTGCATCCGGGTCCTTGTAATATGTGTCGTTCAATCCACGGCTCTTCCTCAGATAACCAAGCAGATCTCCATATGGGACATACTCGATTACCACCATCAAAGGTTCTAAAATACAACGTGTCATGCCCAAGAGCTGATTGAGACAGAATACGAATTTATTGTTCATATATATTCAGTTGTATTGGAATACGCTGTTATACATCTATATAAACAGATTACAGCTGTATCATTATTGAAAATAATAAAATGAAATAATATGAAACTATATTTAGCGTTGGGATAGAAGATAGAGTTTTATATGTATGACTATGTATAGTGTTAATTTTAGTAATAGTATATAATATGATTGTAAACGCACAGAGACATCTGTATTATGCGTACAAAAAACTGTTTATAATTATTATTATCATCTGATCACAATTTCAAACACTAATTAGAATTTAAGTTACTATCTAGGCATCAATTCCTATGTTCTGTCTTTTTTTATTCCTTAATTGTTTAGAACTTTGATATGACAGATATTAATCAATGGTATATGTAAGTTTAAACTTTGTGGCTCACCAGTCTCGGTGATACATCCCAGTAACTTGATTACGTGTCTGTGTGGTTTCAACTGTTTCATCAGAGACAACTCTGACAACAAATCCTTCCTATCTGATGGTGGAGCATTTGCTGTTGAAAATAATAAAATGAAATAATATGAAACTATATTTAGCGTTGGGATAGGTTTGTAGGTCATCCAAGAAATGATGAAATCAAGAGAAATTAATGGGGTGGAGGCACTCCAGTTGGCTATTTGTAAACGCGGTTCAGAGCCGGTTTCAAGATCAGATGAAAGTGGACACTGGGCTCAATCTTGGGTTACCGTGTCCAAGCACCAACCACCAACATGTAGCAACAATTTATGGAAGTCTAAGTTATAATTACAATTGATTAATGTGTCCTTCCTGCACATTTATTTCGCTGGAAATTTAAATGCCGGGCAGAAAATGAGACGAGCACGAGTTCATGAGCACGAGCGCAGTTCACTGTTACCTTTTGCCTAATATAACCAACCTTTCAACATCTTCACAGCAACTGTAGTGTTCTCGTTTGAATTTCCCAGATCCTTCGCCTCAGCCTTGGCCACCTGTCCAAATGCTCCTTTACCAATTGTTTTGATGATGGTGATCTTGTCTCTGGAGATCTCCCAGCTCCTTGTTCTTTGTACTAATGGCATATAGTCAGCACTCGGTTCTTCTGATTTCTCACAACCAGCTGAACGGGACAGCAACTTCATGTCAGTCTTGTCTTCTTGAAAGTTTTCATTCTGAGGAATGAAAAAAAACCTTGTTAGCCCTATCTGGCATGGGCGTCCTCCCCCCGCCCCACAGTGTTTTTATGCATAACATTTAAACGCATTGCATTTAGTTTGAAGATGACATTTCATGGCTTTCCGTAGAATTTATGATGAATCTTTTGATGTATAATTTGTTGTCATATGCCTAGCTCCGTTGTCATGATAACCAAGAAATCAAAAGTGTTTTTGTTTGTTTTTCATAACTATCATTTTTACAAACATGATTTTAAGGTTTATACCAGACACAGGTACAAGGTACTAGTCTGTGTCTTAGTAATTGCAATGAATTTATGATAATATATGTACACAGTGTTCATTTTACGATATGTTGAAATGTGACAGTTGCACAGATTAATATTGGTGCCAATTTGGGAAGCGTTTCATTATATATTATTATTATTATTATTGTTATTATTATTATTATTATTATTTCTGCGCACCTATTCATAAAAGTGACGTTTTTATCCATATAAAGAAATCAACGTTACACGTTCGTTATATATATACTACCAAGTTTCTTTTAACCACGAAAGATACATTCAAAAACTAATTTGTAAAAGCTATAGCATGCAAGTTTGTTCATTCCAACTGTCGCTTCGTGATTTTCTCATGTAAACTGTGTCGTTCAGTCAAACAGGCGTTTTGTGGACAATTAAAATTGGGTTTCCTTCCAAGTGGTGTCCAATATAGAATATGAATTGTATCTACATACTCCGAACAAATTCCTGTTTATTTTAATTTCATACGAACGCCTCGCGGTTTTAAAATGCAGATGGTAGTATCTTGTTGTCCTTGGTCAATTAGAACACAAAAATCGTGGTATCTTCCCACTAACCTTGTAAATTTCATTCTTTCTACATCTGGTACAAAGAAATCTGCAAAATGTAAGAAATGAAGATAAATACGGCGTTTTTATTTATGTTTAATGCACCAAGATTGATGTCAACGGGCATCGTAATTACATCTATTCAGTACTTTAGGAGCATGGTATTTCAATATATATTTTAATATAAAATAGTTGATGCACTTCCTCTTGTGTAAGTCAGCTTAAGACAGCGAGTTTCTTTTAATGTATTTTCCATTCAAACAGCCAGAGTGGGAATAAGAGAGGAAGTGGATAATTATTTTAGATTCAATTACATTGCAAAGCTACCTTATTTTCCCTTCTGTTCGTGTAACAGACTTTGACAAACACTTCAGTTAACAACATCACAAGAACAAGAACAAGAACAAGAACCATCTATAAAGAATGACGCTAGTTCTTGTCTAAGCTTTTTACCGTGTTTGTCTCAATCGGTTGAATTTTAAACTTCTAATATTATTATATAAACGTAGAAAAAGCGTATAATAGATCAGTTTGAAACCAAATTTAAAAGCAACTTTAAGCATTATTTGTGTGTTACACAACAGTTGCGCCATAAACCAATCCCCGTTATCTGTCCCGCTGCTAACATGACTCACTTACTTTTTGTTTGTTTCCTCTTCAGCTGAAACAAAACGAAACCACTCATAAGCTAAACGATCATGTTAAACCAAGAGTACATAAGGGACAGAGAGGGAGTCTTGGTATAGGTCTTGGGATATGTGAATTTCAAAGAAGTTATGTTTAGTAACATGTGCGGACGCACACGAAAACAGTTAGTTGGAACCAGTCTCCGCGCTACCGAACGGTGCGAAAGAAACCGAATAAACCACAGTCAGAAAATGGCGGCTTGTAACTCCATTTCGTTCGTTGACGAAGGTATGTTT
>JANVCH010068775.1:0-16980 GCA_025505405.1 Epizoanthus rinbou | reverse complement strand
GTATGATCTACTTCACACACCATACTATATCAACACCGTATGACCTACTCCACACACCATACTATATCAACACCGTACGACATACTGCACACACCATACTATATCAACACCGTATGATCTACTTCACACACCATACTATATCAACACCGTATGACCTACTCCACACACCATACTATATCAACACCGTATGAACTACTCCACACACCATACTATATCAACATTGTATGACCTACTCCACACACCATACTATAGCAACACTGTATGACCTACTCCACACACCATACTATATCAACACTGTATGACCTACTCTACACACCATACTATGTCAACACTGTATGACCTACTCCACACACCATACTATATCAACACCGTATGACCTACTCCACACACCATATTATATCAACACCGTATGACCTACTCCACACACCATACTATATCAACACCGTATGACCTACTCCACACACCATACTGTATGAACACCGCATGATCTACTCCATACATCATATTATATCAACACCGTATGATCTACTCCACACACCATACTATATCAACACTGTATGACGTACTCCACACACCGTACTATATCAACACCAGGTACCAAATAATTGTTAGTACCTAGCCACCCTTGCAATAATGGCAATAATGCACTATGACCATATACTAAAGTGGCAGACTTCGGAAGCACCCTTAATTTATAGGTTAAATCGACCGAAAATGCTACTATCTTCTTTTCGATAACATGAATTCTGAAATTAGTAATTTTAAATAAAAAGTCGTAATATAAAATGAGTGTTAAGCAAAAGAATAATAATAGAATCAATAATATAATTTATATAGCGCTCACATCGCATAACGTTCGTGGTGCTTCACAATTACAGTACTGAATGTTAAGAGCAGTAAGAACGACATACTAATAAAAATACTACTTTTAAAGATATACTGAACAGAAGAATTGTATAAAATGGTAGCGGGGGCTCAATACAGTTCTTTATATTCAGTATGCTACACACGTGCACAACGCGTGATTTCCGTCGACATGCATTTGTTTTGAAAGTCCCTTGTAGAGGTTTAGCAAAGCTGGGATTACTCTGGAAGCAGTCTTATATCGTACTAAATAGATCTATAATGAGAAACGTTCCGATATATTCAGAAATAAGTACGTGGGCATATTTTCTTGTTTGTTTCAATGTCTATATATTCATCTGTGTATAGTCAGTTCTTGGTTAACTGGTTGGCTATTTTCGTTGTTGTGTCTTTGGAGTGAGATGTGACAGTTCTACTTCTTATCATTCGTGTACAATATACAATTGTACTTTCATATTTTATAAACAATTCTTCAAATATCTGTTTGACATGACACGAATGTGTCATAGGAAATAACATACATACATATATAGTTCCTATAGATTATACAGTATTATACTGGAAATTGTATTAAAAAGGCCCTGCATTGAAGTGAAGATTAGTACCAACGCAGTTTCACTAATTATAGATACATTCACTCCATGTGATTACCACACGGACAAGTTTTGCCAAAATGTAAATTTCATTAGCAGTGGTGCTGTTTTTCTACAGCCGTCTCAGTTGGGTTTTACTCAGTTTGATACAGATTTCGCATATCCTGTATATTGTGTGGCAGGCTGAATTAGCACTTGTTGAGGCTTTTCAAGGATGTTCACGAGCTAAATTTGATTCTTAGCCGAAATAATTGAAATGCACGATTCTAAAATTTTAAAGTATGTTTTCAACTTCCTCTTTGATAACAACTTCAATTTCACGAACGGACGTGCCACCGGTATCGTTTCCTGACAGAAAGCTGAATATTACTGACTGAAGTACGTTCAAATCTTGTGTAGCACTCCATATGAATCATTATTTTATCAACATTGACAATTTTATTTATTATTATTATTATTATTGAATGACAAGAATTTCATTCACTTTCTATCAGTACCAGAACATTAGCTGAAGTAAAACAAAATTCGAATTTGTCATATTTTACTAATGGTGCATGTTTGGGGGTGAATAATTCAATTGTTTATATTAACAAAATAATAATGACTAACGACTAGACATCGTTGTGTCGCTATTAACTGTCTATGACCGATTAATCACATAATAGAACATATAAAAATTATGAAAGATCTGAGTTCCTGTTTACGCATCTAAAGAGCACGTTCAGGATGATATTAGTTCTATTTTAGTCAAGTTTCTAATAACATTTAGGAATCTTCTCGGAAAACAGGAAATGGTTCAATCTAAACTGAAAAGAATTAACTATTCAGTTTTCGTTGGTGCTTTTAAAATATTTTAAAATTCAAGGTGCGCTTCTTTAATGCAACTTCTTAAAATCGTTCTGATCGACACCCGCACACGAAAATGGTTTTGAGTCAGTGTTTAAAATTAATTGTGAGCAAACACCAAGTCCTTTGAAGAACAATCTAAAGACAGGGAATACATCCTGAGAATTCATCTTAGCTTGAGTGACTAGCTATAGGGGATTCGTGCCCAGTCGTTCCCCGTTGTCCTTCATATCACGCAGAGGGTAATGGGAAGAGCGAATTTAACCTTTTCTGCTATTCTATTTGGCGCATCCTCAGAACGATTTTCCCCAAGTCCTTACATAGCATGCCATGCACGATATGGCAACAGAACAAGCAACAACCATCATCATCCACTACAAAATCTACATGCTCTAGAGCTGACAATGGTGCTTTGCAGATGTCAACTTTTTTCATCTTGAAATGGCTGATACATGCACCTGTCTTGATCTAGCCGCGTGATTGAAAACGAGCAAAATAGACACTTTAGTCGAGGCTTAAAACAAATCTTTATTTCCAAGTTAAGCTCAGATTTGTCTACAAAAACTACTTTACGTCAGATTAGAATAAATTCACTCATGTGCGTGCTTTAAATTAAAGAACATCTTGATACTTCCTGCCATTCTTGTTACAAGCGTTATCTATACACTGTTACATACGTGTCGCTTACTAATCCGAGGTATTCCGAAATTGTCAATATCCGAAATCAATTATTCTCCCCCCTAAAATCTAAAAATCCTATAGTTCGTTTATACCATTAATGCAAAATGTACATATTTCAAAGGTGAGAAAGTGAACAAAGAAATCCTGACATTTTCAAAGCCATACGTTCACTTGTAAATCCTCATGAGTATTCATTTTTCAGAACTATTTGTCTAGAAAAGCAAATAAATAATCGCGATTGACACAATACTTCAATCCACTAATGTGGCGGTATTGAATACAAATAAAATATGAAAACATGAAAATATTCTGCACCTAACAGCGACCACTACGGTCGTTAATGGCCAGTAGTCATTGAACTTTTCTCAGTCAGAAGCAGTATTGCAAAGTGTTATACAAATATTTGATACAAAAATAAATATATTAATGTTGATAAAAATACATATATATATCCGTAACATTTGAGTAGTTAAAAAAGGGGAATATAGTCTTGCCAGTGTGTTTGGATACGCCTTAAATGCTGTGGGGTCTACAACTATACTTAGTTATTCTTGTAAATGGGTGCGAAAATGTCCAAGTGCAAGCGATAAAGCACTACAGAAATGTAGAACCTGCGCCTACCATATAACAAGAGTCACTACTGGTTAATACCTGTATAGCTATAGCGTGCAGATGTGGAGATATCAAGTAACAGGAATGATATCTTTGAAATCTTACATTTGCTTCGCTTCCACGTATGAAGTATCCTAAAAAATAAAGAATAGCTCGTGAAACATCGTTATGTTCCATATTGGCCATTAACCCTAGGACGTCAGGGGGATGATGGCCTCTGCCGTTCTAACTTTTCTCGACGAGTCTTAGTGTTACCTAACTAAATTTCTAGCAGCTACTCTTCAATCAGAAAGACAAAAATTTTGCTGAACGTTGAACTTTCTTCAACTCTATCAAAAACCAGGTAATTCTTCTTCAGAACAAGTTCACGATTTTATGTCACTGAAGTTACGTGCATTTGTAGAACATATACATCTGCAATTGTATGAACGTTATTTAGAAGAAAAACAGTAAAATAAGTGGCGACTTTTCCGAATTTTTTGTCATTGTAAAACCAGGGCAATGAATTAATGTGTACGCAACTACACCTAAATTAAAGGTAAAACACTAAAGATCTTACAAAGAAAGTTCTAGAGAAAATCAGGAGGGGGGGAGGGAGGGTACACTCGACCCCCTTACGTGTCTATGTTTATAAATTCGCTTATGAACTCAAGGCTTAATGGACAACTTGGGTTAGACGTCTTTATCATCTAACACGCTACAACACTGCATCGAATAAATGAGATAGAACGTTTTGTGAAGTAACTAAAAGGAATAATAAATAAAGATTCCTTTTAGGATTTGCCACTGCAGGAACACGGTGTCAATAATCACGTGAGTTCAAGTCTCAAGCATGTTCCATCTGTGCCAGGAATTCCTCCAGTTGCTTGAACGCCGACCCGTGAGACTTTTCAAACACCTCTTCACTATCACTGATTTCCTCGTGCTCCTCCTCGTGCTCCTGAAAAAACCTCTTCAACTCCTCAATAGCGTATAACGCTGCTCTGGGGGGAGGTAAGGGAGCCTCTTCATCTTCGGAGGAAGTGGGTTCACTTTCAGTTAACGATTCCAGTGCTGGGCTGCTGCACTCTGTCTCGTCCACTGATCCTTCGGATATCATCGACAACGGCTTTGGAATCTTCTTTCTGGTGTTCGGCTTGGAGTACAACCCCTCGATCGAATTGTTTACTTTCGTTGGATTCGATTCTTGCTTAGGTTTGCTTTCTGTTTCTTTTGTCGCTCTATCACGTGTAGGAGGAACAGCCACATCGGAGACTGTGTCGTAGAGGATTTCTGCAACTTCGGTATTTTCCGATAGATTTTCGCCTGGCGGCGATGGATTCTCAACCTCATAATCTGCAATATTGTCTTTCTGCGTTACAGGTGATCCAACGGGTTCGTATTCTCCTTTATCTATGCCCTTAGCTGTTGGTGTGGTTTTGTGAGATGGGAAACCTACTGTTTCATAATTTTCGACTTCTACAGCCTCTTGCCTTCCAATGTTGGAGTTAACTGGAGTAGAACGTTGCGGGACGGTTTCGTATGCCGCCGATGCATTTGAAGGTTGTTGGGCAAAATCGTAGAAACCGACCGGAACATCTTTCGGACTTGAATCGAGCGAAGCACTTTTCTTGAGTTTTGTCTTGTTGGGCTTTTCATTGTATGAATCAATTGAGGCGCTTTTCTTGAGAATTTTGTTCTTTGACTTTTCTGAAGAAGCACGTCGGTTAGTATCGCCGACAGTCTCGTACATTCCATTCAGAGCATCGTCGTCTTGTTCGCTGGTACTTGTTTCCAAAGAAGTCTTGCTCGTCTGTCTGAAAAACAAAAAGTAAATCGTCAAAACATTTAAACAATGAATACGAATATGGTTACAAACCAGGAAAACAGAAGAGAGAACATGCAATGTAATGTTTGATTATTTGTAACGTACAAGATATGTAGACGAAAAAACCCTATTAGCAGAGAAGAAAATATTCTTATGTAATTTGCATGCAGGATGAACTCAATTGACATATATACTACAAACTCTATAAAATATTTTCAGAACTAACAGTAGCGACTGTAGTATTACCTTGACGATGTTGAATTCTTCGGCTAATCCTTACAGTTTTAGATGGGACGAAGGGCACAGAAAATACTGTCCAAAGAAACTACTTTTCTGTTAACCAGCAATAAAGCGACAATAACGCAAATCACTTTTAAAAAATTGCTATCGTTTACTGACAGTTGTAGTAAGTATAAACTGCAAACGCGACTTCGATCTTCTATTTTATCGATTTCTGTTTAAATTCTTCTTCTTGAGAAATACTACAATATGATCTTCAGGCAGCGTGTACTTTGGAAACCAGTACAGGCACGATTCGCGAGTTTTGTGACTTATCATGATCTTCAACTGGCTTTGAGATTAATGAATCTATTCGTGTCATCCAGCTCTATACTAACTATTTCATGTGAGTTTTTTTATGACGCTCATGCAGATAGGTTTGAATTCAAGTCTGTGAATCATCAGTAATTCCTTTTGGTCGATTTCTTCAGTTTCGTACCGATAACGTAAAAGTTCGAGATTGCAAACTACAAAGGGCCGTGCGACTTACCATGTACTTTTTTATGTTTTTTGTCATAACAATTATTTATTTATTTATTCAGGACGGACAGGAGGATATCCATTGAACAAACATAGAACAGTCATAAGTAAAATAGATTTAAATATTTACACAATATTTGTCACCTTATTGTTACATAACATAACATAACATAACATAACACAGCACAGCACAGTACAACACAACACAACATAACATAAACATAACACAACATAACACAACTCAACATAATTTTCAGTCAAATCAAACCCATTATTTGACCTATTCGTCAACGTAACAAATCTGGGTTTTGTTAGAAACTAGTCTACGATCGACCTACAATATAACCGCGGAAAAATCAACGAGAGTCGAGGGGACGAGCGAGGGTGCTGTGAGACAGAAAACTAGTAAAAATTGGGCACTTCTGTGCAATTCAGTATAACTACTTTTTAACTAAAGCGAACAAAAGTAATGGGGGTTCAGAAATTTACATGCGAAAACGAATTCATTTGCCGCATAATTTCTACTGCCCTGTATTTATTACACACGAAACCAAAACATACTGATCCACGCAATCGTGCTACGCATGGGCGGTGAGTTGAAGTGAATTGCATTGGTAAAGTAGACCAAATAAATTACGAAACGAAACACGAAGTGCAGACTTATAAGTGGATTTTATGTAAACATCTTTAGTTTATAGATTTACACTGATATCATCTACAACAATATGTGGTTACGGAATTTTGTGGCGTCGAGAACCTGCTCGACAGTCCTCTGCCTATGTGTATTCGTTGCTGTTAGACTAACATTAACAATTTCAAAATGAGAAACTAAAGTCAGCTCCCATACACTTCAGTGGTATGCAATTTGTCACTTGATATCATCGGCGATACTACATCTCAGTGCAATATGAATATTCAGTGCACGCACTGTCCATTTGGAGGAATACCAGTTCACTCCATGGTATATCAACAATCAGTTAGCGACTGGCGCTGATTTCTTGTAAACTAGCTTTCAATACATTATTCATAACTTACTTTTCAATTCATGACACACAGATCAATTCACTCATTAATACTGCTGTAATTTTAGTGTACTGAATTAACACACCTGCTACCTATCCTATGTTAAACATTAAACTGCATTTGTGAAGACATGAAACTGGATTTCGAAACAGTGGGAGTTAATGCAAGGTCAAACTCCAAAATGTCCTAAAAATGTAGTTCATAGCATACGGTGCAGAGAACCTTTCAGAGAACACCAAATTTGAAGATAATTTTAAATAATTTAATTAAAATAATCAACGAAGCACCGAAGTAAAAAGAAACGTCCGTTGTTTTGGAAACTTGAAGCGCGTTTATGCATTAATACTTATGTCAGGGACTTGTTTCATAAAAATGTTTTAGCTGCACTGAGAAAATGTTTTTCTGGTAGATGACGCCATCATTGTTATTATCATTGCCCATATATGGAAATTTGAATTCCAGGTTTTCAAGTGTAAAGAGAGAGAGAGAGAGTAACAAAAGTGGGTTTTGTTTAACAAAGAAAGAAGTCAACGAAAGGATGAAGCATTTTTCTTGCAATACGTATTTAGAAATATTTAAGGCAACCAAATAGCTTTGTTCAATAATAAACAGTTCGTGAGAAGATTTTGAAAACATTGCTTCATACGATTTATGGACAATATATATAAAAATGTCTGTAAAATAAAATTACCAAAAATGCATACGTATTGCAAGTTATTTTCAGTTTTCTCTTTTTGTTACATAACATGTCACCTTATGGCGTCATCAACCCAGTACCAATCTCAGTCTCTGTCCAGCAAAAAGCATTTCCGTGAAATCGTGATCCTTTGGATTAATTACTAATGCATACATAACACGGAGATTCGATTTTCCGTAGCAACAAGCTTTTTCTTTTTCTTCAATGCCCCGTTAAAGTAGATAACGTGAGGCAGAAATTGGGTTTGTAGCTCCACATGGAGAATGAAACGATTGTATATGGATTATGGATTGCTATAAATTCTCCAGGAAACAACACAACTGCATGTATCACTGAATCACGAGGATCTACCTAAGATTGAATATCAGTTACGAGTTCAGTTCTTATCAACGCACGAAGACCGTACACAGCTTGAGATTGTTTAAATTACTGGCTTATAATAAATATTAACAATCAGACGTGTGTAAAGGCCTGTTTACACGGGCGATTTTGATTCAATTTTCATCGCGATTTCCACTTTGTTTTTCTCGCGCTCGCGCTGCAAATTCAGCACGGTATCGCTGTCAATTCTATGACGGTGGTTTTCAATACACTTTTCTCATAATTTGCCACCAAGTTGCATCAATTTTCAAACATATTCCAAATCCTCTCGCCTGAAATCGCGCCCAAATTACATTTTAAAACATCGCAGCTGGTTTACCGACAATCAATTTAAAGTTGAAGCGTGAGCGCCAGAAAAACTGCAATGGAAATCGTCAAAAAACTTCCATCTCAAATCGCCTGAGTATGCGGGTCATAAAACAACTTTTGTTACCTAATTTCTAGGTTTTTTAAACTGATTCAACAACTACATTTAACAGCGCTTGGTTTAGAGTAACTTCTGCTTGGTCTACACAAAATGAAAAAGAACAAAAGTGACATTTTTCTTGCCAATTCGGCTTAGACAACTCGTTGGATATAAAACAACTACAAATACAGCGAACTCGTCGCCACGCAGTTTTACTAAATTCCAAAAAATGTCCTTTTTATGGCACGAATGGCGAATGCGTGAATTTTTAAAAATGCCTTCGCCGGTCAACCTGCCAATCAGGCCAGGATACGAAGCTAAAGCCGAGCGGGGCTAGGTTCCAGTTCTTAAAATTTCTTGGTTTCAACCGGCTAAGTGACAGCCATTTTTTTTATCCAAAAGGTTTGCCGGCGTTGCGAGGAATGTTATGTTCTTTTTGCTGATTGATGTAAGTATTTCACGCCCTCAAACGCATACATTATACGCAGACACATTGGTAAACAGAGTCCACACCAACACTTTGAAATTCGAGGGCCAAAGAGTTTAAGGCTCTTGTTTATCGTTGGAAAGAACTGCCAAATACTTGACATAAACTGCTCAGATTACGTCAAATATTCATTGGAACTGAACAAAGCGAAGCTTAAAATTATTATTATTATTAATAATTACATGTTTATATTTGAACTGATTGTGTCAAGTTGAGCTGAATTATTATGAAGGGTAGCATCTTCATAATTTCTCAACTAATTCTCTTTGTATCAGTCATTCCTTGACTCATAGCCAGCTTTGATTCCTTTTTAATTTTGTGCAAACCAAGCAAACTTTATAGTTTTAATACTTCCGTTTTCAGAAACAGCTGTTTTTATACAGATAATTATAAACTGATAATTATTACTTGTCGAACTAATCAAAAAGTTATCAATTAATAATCAGAGGTTTGTATTTCATAATATCTTATATCAAACCTGGAATGTAGTAATTACTAAATTAGTATAGTCGGTTAATTATGTAAAACTTGGAGAGTTACAAATTTACAAATTCTTGAAAATTTCGGTTTGGATTTATAAATATTATACGTTTTAATCTCAATAATTCTGATAAATAGAATTGCTTATATAAAAAATTGAAATGCCATTGCTGTACAAATGCACCAATTCTTGTCAATTATATATTACACAAATCTTTTTACCTAAAGTGAGTAAAGACGGCTACTGCCTCAATACTATCCATCTTAGACGATTTGATAAAATCCCTGAAGATTCAAAATTTTGACTGTCCGAAATAAAGCCATAGCCTCTTCCCCATATACAAATGGCTTATTATATTCCCAAATTTGTTTTTTATATCAAGAGTTGAATAATTTCCTCCATTCCACTGGGTGAAGATACATATCAGAGACGGCGCTGATATCGGGTAAACACGTCTACATCACTCTTCCTCAACGTCATTCCTAAAAATATACACGCATGCGTTGTAAATATTAATCTTGGGCAAGGAACGTTACTTTTAATCTATACCTAAACTTTTTAGATTTAGTTAAAAATATATAGAAAAGTTATTTTAATCAATGTCGGCAGGCAGCGTGCCTCCACATCTACAACTCTGGCTTTTATCCTATTTTATCGTTCAAGTTCGCATGGAACAAGTGACAAATATAGTTTAACGTTTCTAATTTACCATTCGACCCCAGCAAAAAAATCGTGTTAAATTGTCAGTGTTGTCAGGTGAAACAAGAGTACACAAGAAACTTTTGGAATCAGCGCCTCCTCTCAACTAACCATTAATTTCATATACCAAAAACTGAATGAAATAATGAAGCTGCTCACACGCTTATTTTTGAGAACATAATGGTCCCCTAAAGAAACGAAGAAAATAATGTGTATTTGTATATTGGAATCCGAGAAAGTATCTTAACTTAGCTTGAAACAAAACTAAAAAATTCTGAGTTTGGTGGTATCGTCAAATATACTTATTGTGGCTAAACGGACTAGCAAGTCAGTGCAAGTTTATAACTTCAAACTTGTGCTAAACTTGCGTTTCGTTTGGCCACCAACCTGCATGGACTTGGATGGACTTTATCTACTTGCGTCGACTTGCGTTAAAATTTGAGCTCGTTCAAAGTCGACGCAAGTCGATACAAAGTCCATGCAAGTCCATGCAAGTTGGTGGCCAAACGAAACGCAAGTTGAGCGCAAGTTACAAACTTGCGTTGACTTGCATCGACTTGTGAGTCCGTTTGGCCAAGGCTTTACACACAGAAAATCTGAATATTAGAACTGCGTTCAGTTAGGACTAATAAGGTAGTTTCTGGTCTACACTAAAATGTGAGTTAGCCTAGGAGAGATCTGCTATTCCTACTGTTCCTACTCAGTAATTACGGCATGAATTCATATTGTCACCATATTCGGAATACATCCTTGAATTACGTTGTCTCAGGGACCTGAACATCAAACGTTATAGGAGTAAAACATTCAGTTCAAGAAATTAATGGTATCTAAGCTCTGATCACCTGATACATTTATCAATTTAATTAAATATGATATTCTCGCAATAAGAGCTGCAGCTCTCTTGGGAATGCCGTTCAACAGCATAAAAACGCAGATCGCTTAATTGTGTATCGCATAAATCTTTTCTTCTTGTTCTATACATCTATTTAAGAGTTTATAGAATATATGATAAAATTCCCACCAAGCAAAACGGGTCTATACGGGGTTTGCCGTTTCGTATTTCGTGTTGCCTGCCCAAATATCAGTAATTTCTTCTGTTAATTTCTTTCTTCATTTACAATATAAAGAAACAAAATAGAAATTACTCCATAACTCTTCGCTTAGTAAAAATAACCCACAAACACTATTAAATCATTCGGAATTCATAAATAAATGAACAGTTAAAACAACGAACCTTCCCTGTCAATGTCGTTCCTCGCCGCAGGCCTAAAAGAACGTGGGCTCTGGGATATAGCACGAGCCGACGCATGTGCAAACCGCCACTAGCGGGCCCACAAACAAGCGAAATTCCTTATAAGGTAGTCCGCAGATCGTGGACTGGCTCGTGCTATATCCCAGAGCCCATCGTTCCTCGCCGCAGGCCTAAAAGAACGCGGGCTCTGGGAACGAGATTGCTTCCCTGTATTAAAGCTAAACAAAAATAGTACAATAACTAATTTTTTCTTTTCGTAATTTCTTTTAAATCATCTGTTCTGCATGATTCTTAGAAAGCAAACGTCACAATACTATTGCAGACAATTAGACTTCTCAACAGGCACGGATCCATGTTTAAACACGACAACTAGCTCGAAAATCTACAAATAAACACAATTGTTAAGCATAGTAAAGACTAGTGTTTAAAAGTTTATCTGGAATCCTTCGAATGTTGCAAAAACATAAAGAGACAGTACTAAATCCAAACTTCTCATAATATTCCTTGATAAAGATAATTTGAATATGTGTGTAATTGCATTAATCGTATCTGGACAGCAGAGGCCTAACCGGGGGAGGGAGGGGGTATTCTGTCCTCCAAAAACAAGTTCCGACTTTTCCCAGAATTTACTTTCGCACACTTGCAGTGCTTGTCTGTGGTTCCTATGTTTCCATGGCAACGAAGGTGGACTAACAGGGTTTACGTATTTTAAACCGGTATTTTCACACTCAATTAAGGACATTCTTCTGACATCATGAAAACAACTTCATAACTGAAGTTTCTGTCTTAGTATTTACGGAATAGTTAACAAATCTTAGAAACCTTTGTCTCACGAATAACAATAGTCAAGGTAGAATTACTACCACCGCTCGTTGTGAGGGAACAATAAAGGGAAACGTTCCCCCCTGTCAGTGTCAGTCTAGGTTGGAGTAAAGGTAATCACTTCTCCCCCCCCGGCCCCTACAATCGGCCCTTACACCCTGCATGTATGGCGATATAATGTAACTTGAGAACCTCTTGCTCTCGAAGACCATTTAACTCCAATTTAAATCTCTAAACAGAAAAACAGTCGAGTTCATAAATTCTCCTCACCAGTTCGCATACAATGCTTGTGGACCTAGTAGGGAAATCTTGCTCATTCATCAAGGACAATTGCTCCAAGCGATCAAAATCTTATTCTAATATCTGCATATGGTACTGTAATGAGAATTTCAATGTTGATCACACTAGAGCCAAAACGCTTACGGGATGATATTTTCTGAACACCAGCATAAGAAATCATGGATTAATAAAATAAAATAAAATGAAAAGGACTGGATTCGCGTTGAAATAAATAATCTAATTTGACTATTCTCAGGTCATCCATGGACTAGTAAGGCGATGTACGGCTTCCTTGAAATCCCTTCCCTTATAAACAATCTTCGTCGAATTTACTACTATTTCGCTGTACCTACCGTGTCAGAAGAAAAGCATTTTGCGCGATAAAATATTTTCTGTTCTCAAAGAACTAATAAAAAATCCCGAAATAAATGCGCGAAAAAATCAAAACTTCTTTGCGTCGGAGTGAAAGTTTAGTCCAGTGAATTTTCCCCTTATACGGTCGACATTTACGCGCGACAGTATGTACGTTTTCACAGACGACTGTGGAATACATTGTATCTTGTTGTGAATTACGTTGGATTTATAATCAGTAAAATCATTTTCTGCTGTTATTCTTGATTACCCTGACCCGAGTTCTGCCCCTTAATATTCCCAAACGCATCCCAAACATTTCCAAATATTAATTATGGTTAATACCTGAACAAATATCCCTAAATTCGCTGAGTAACGATAAAATTCAATTGTCGGGCCTTTTTAGACCACTAGAGGAACAAATAAGCTGAACGCTTGTTCGCTTTGTAGCTTCGCCTTTCTTTGACAAACCTGCCCGGTGGAACTGCTTGAAAATCATTCCAGTTTCAACGTTTGCACATCTGTCATCGCAAGTCCATTGAACCACCGCCCTTCCATCCATCAACCGCTACCAGCATCAACACAGCAGCGCGATGCAACTTCCTCCAAGGATACAGCAGATTGCAAAGCACAAGTCTTCACCACAAGTATAGCTGTATTTAGATTTCACTTTCCATTTCGGGATCAGGTCCTCGATGATTCCTTTTCCGAAAGAAAAAATTCGATTTGGCAGGAGGCGGCCCTTGCAGCATGGGTACTTGGTTCTTGTGAGTGATTGTGATCTAATGAAAATCAAGAGTTTGCTATTGAAGGATCAGTTATTGAATTTGAATATGTAATATTTACACCTCTTATCTTTATGATTAGGGTATACATGTATTCTAGATAGGTAGATATGTATTTTTAATTTAACATACAATAACATGCGCGTAAAGGGCCATCGGAAATGAAAATTGAAAAGACCTTTCGCTGAAGCTCCATTTTACACTAATGTAAACACAAACTTTACTTGTACTTACGGAGTGAATGAAGGAAGCTAAGCCACCCCTACCCCCAAAACCCCCAATATTCTGCTAATGTGTGGCCTAATCACGTGGCTAATTAATAAAAGCTTGGTTCTCTTATGACGCTTACCATTTGTCGGGTGTGACTGGCCCCATCAGTCATATGGAAGGCGACAGTTATCAGAACTGGTTCTGGCCAGACTGGCCCCGCTCGTGGATTAGAGCTGCTTAGTTCTCACCTTACACACGTGCGCACGGCGAGTGAATTTTGGCGGGAAAAAACGCTCGCGCGCGCCTGTCCTTCCTTTTACAGTGGTCAGAACCAGTTCTCTCGGGCACATCAGACTCGACAAATGGAAAACGACATTAAAATAATCCAAGAAGAACCGATATTTTCTTGAAATTGCACGAGTCCTGATACAATAGAGCGCGTTCTCTGAGAGCTCTACAACAAAAACGCTTTTAAATACCACTTTAAAAAGAGTCAAATGTCGTCATTTTGGTGTCTGTTCAAAAATAGATCACAGTTTTAGACTAATCACAGCGCGCGTTATATCTTGTTATTGTATAATTTTGGATGTAAACTGTTCAACAATTGGTTGAAATTAACTTGACAGTGCAATTACGGCTCAATGTTATGTTTGATGTTATGATTAAGATTTGAAATTTGGAATAAACGATCACTCGTAATTATTCCAAGACCATGAAATTGCACTCGCTACATTCCCGTAACTACTAACTTGGGTAATCTTCAATAAATATACTCATGCTCGTTATTCAAATTTGCATTCGGTCGTTGCGCACTATGACCTTTCCATGACCTTTCAGCATTTTCCATGACCTATGTTGACCAATGTGAATATTGTCTATGATTCCCTTCCTTCCTATACCTTTGACTCTTAAACTTTAAACATATTATGGTCTGTAATACTCAAATTCAATGAATCTAGACCAATATGGTAAATAAATAAATAAATAAATGAATCAATTCGCGGTTCGAGATATTCATAGAGCTCTAGCGTACATGTAGTAACCAAATTTCACAAAGAAAACAGGCGGTATTTTGAGATCTAAAATATTTATTTATATGACAGTACTCAAACTTCTATTTTGTTATACTTAAAACTCCCAACTGATCAGACAAATACTTTTGTACACTAAACTCCGTTTTCCATGATTTTCATGACCCAAATCACGACTTTCCTGTAACCCGTACGAACCCATAGTTGAATTGCGGTCTAATAATCACAGGCTGTTTACTCACCGTGGCAGCATTCTGCATCCACGGCTCGCCGTCAATCTGCATGGGGAACAGCCGTTTGGTCCTGCGACGGAGACAACACACACATACCATTAGCAAGCAGAAAGTCTACACAATTCAAGTCTTGGTAATGTTCAAGGTAGGATATTGGAGTAGAGAATTAACCAAGTCTCCATGTTAGTTTAGACCGTTTGTCGGCTTTTCCTACTGCCTATGTCATTGCTGACATACATACTAGCCCACTTAGATTAATATATTCAGTAAAATTATACTATTTCTAGCGTCTTCATCTGGTACATTTTAATTTTCGTGTTATCATTTTTCTTTTCTCTGATTTACCTTAGCTTTATAAAATTATTGCCAACCCCATTAACTAATTAATAGTACTTGTAGTTACTCAGCTCGATTAGCTTTTTAGTTATTTCTAAGTAACCTTTACCTGAATATGTCACTTTTTTTTATTATTAAACCTGTAAATCACTGCATATATTCATGGTAATAAAGTCTCTGTTGTTGACTGTTCAGTTCCATACACGCTTCTTTGATAAAACTGGAAAACCTAAATTTTTAAAAGCAACTAACGAAATCATTATTCATTCTTAATCTCTTGAAAGAAACAGATTCCTAAAATTACTAATTTCTTAGAACAGCCTCCGGTCCTCCGCTGCTCTTCTCCTTCATCCTCCAGCGATCAAATCCCTGACCACTCTTGGCGAGAGAAGTTTCGCTGTAGCTGCGCCGAAACGTTGGACTGCTCTTCAGGCACGTGACATCACGAACATTTAAACGAGCACTAAAACACACCTTTTGAAACTAGCTTTCACTTAACATATTAGTATTTGTTTTAACAATTTTGCTTCTTTTAATATTTAAATATTCTACCAGTATATATCTGTAAAGCGCTTTTGAACATTGTATGGAATGTACCATTAATAATATTATTATTGTCATAATAGTTGCTTTTTAAAAATGTGATATATATAGGCTAAAGAATGTTTAGATCAATAAAACCAAAACGTTTTCGACCGTAGGGTCATCATATTATCATCATCATCATCGTATTATTATTATTATTATTATTAACTCAATAGTTGAGATTGTATAATGCTTAAAACTTTGTCGCTTCATATGCAGCATGAGCGGCTCAACAAGTTACTATTTTTTTGCTGTAGCGGTAACTTCCCACGACTTGTTTTATATTCTGCATTTTATCAAGTGCTCAATCATTTGTACAGTCAACATTATCTTCGTGATTCGTAAAGGTTTCGGGATTCACTTTATACCGAGTATTCGGATTCGTTTGCACTATACACATTGTTTCGGATCCAAAAATATTCGGACACAATTTTTTTTCTGGTTATATAACCTTTGAAAACTCCACCAAGTCGGGATGATTTTGAATCGGATTTGTCCGCGCGCCTGTAAACGGCAAAACAAAAAAACCGCTGAAGATTCACGATAAATCCTGAACTTTTTCTCTAGTGTAAACGTCACCAGAATGGTACTACATGTGATCGCACAACGTCACCCCAACTGTCTACCACATAACTTACTTTACTGTCAATGAAGAACGCTGAGCAAGCCTCAGGCCGTGTGATCATGTGATCGCACAACGTCACCCCAACTGTCTACCACATAACTTACTTTACTGTCAATGAAGAACGCTGAGCAAGCC
>JANVCH010068764.1:0-10399 GCA_025505405.1 Epizoanthus rinbou | reverse complement strand
ATTGAACGGTTCCGTGTGAACAAAATGTCCGGTCGAATTTTTTACCGGTCGAAAATTCGTCCGGTACCGTGTGAACGCAGCCTGATTCTAACTTTGCGTTTGTTTTCCATTGTTTTGATGTCCCACCGTTTGGATACAAGCTGCGTTCTTAAAATGCTCCAAACAAGCAGCATATCAGATATTACAAAACAACAGATGTTTAAGGACGAGCTCATTTTCTAAAATTTAAAGCGTGGTCATGCCGGAAAATTTGTGATCTGTGCACGTTCCCCAAGCAAGCTTTTAGCGGCTGCTGACACGTGTCTAGTGTCAACAGAATGCACTAACTTTGACAAAACGTCTTGCTTCATGTCGGTTGGAGAGACTAATTTACTGGTAATTTTTCACTACCAAAATGAAAAAACAATTCAAGCCAAAAATGTTACCATCTTCCTGAAGGCAGTGCAACACGGTCTGTATCTGCGCCAGTATGTCATAACACACTCTACCTGAAATGGTTGTTTGCTGTCAAACGTAACCTCCCCTTTGACCCAGTGCGAGCCTTGACTGCCAGACCAAACGTGTCTGATGACGTCATGTCCTACAACAGGCGCCTGATAGATGTTCAGGCTACCAATATGACTTCCTCTCATATGCAGAAAAAATTCCATCTGATAATAAAACAAGAAACGACAGTGTCAATCAACATAATTGAAATATAGAATACCATTCCAAGTCAGTAATAATTTAAAGAAGAAACAATCCAAAGGTGAATTATTTGGTGATGTGAAAATTAGTATGGCTATTATCGATTCACTATCATCACCATCATTGTCATCATCATCATTGTTCGCGACTGACGTTTCCACAACCTGTATGATATCATAAAAAGGTGTCCGAGAAAAATCTAATATTAGAACAATATTTAAAATTTTGGAGCAATACACCATTTTTCTAATGCAAAATTTAGCTAGATCCAGTCCTTCGTGGGGGGTAAAAGTCATTACTCGGTCACATTTTGGCTCATTAATTCAACAAAAACATCGCATTTAGCCCCCACGAAGGACTGGATCTAGTGAACTTTTGCATTAGAAAAACGGTGTATTAAATGTCCAGTATTGAATCAGTCCGCCCATCAATCAACGTGTACTTCCAAACGTCCAAACAGGTTGCAGTTTTAAGAACAATTTTTAAAAGAACAATTTGAGGTTGAAATGCCCAAATTATTTAAAAGAACAATGAGTCTCGGCCAAAATATCTTTTTCTTCTATGGGAGTGAGACAATATCTTTTCAGTCAATCCAGACGTTGTATATGTATTGTTTATTAAATGATATCAATATTAATTGAAGGTTAGCTAGTTAATATTTACGCGTGGCCGAGCCTGTGTTGCAGGCAATCTAGGGGCGAAAATGGCCGCAATTTATTTGATCGCTAGCTTCTGACTTGGTGCGCGCACACAGGGAAAGTCGTGTTTCTCTCTCCAGTTTCTTCTATTAAAAGTGAGGCGTCGTCCAATATGTCGGCCAGTCAGAAGCGACCGTATAATTCTCGACGTTACACGATACTATATATTTTATTTTTATTTTTTTATAGATGCTTCCATCGAACTCACAAATTACAATAATACTGAACAATTACACTAAGTATACAAATATAAGACATGACATGTGAGTACCATGAGGGGCTGGCGAACGGACCCAAAGGCCCACCGAGGCGAGCCCCTAACAGCGTGTTGGTTCCTTGTAGGATAGCATGCATATCTATGAGTCAGTTTTGTAATAGTTTATGCAGTTCAGCTTGCACAACAGTTTTGGGTTTGTTCTTATCTATTTTGTGAATACAATTTTTCCACGGTTTAAACTTCGAGATCTATTTACAACAGCCGCCCCGGTGTCTGGTGTTACCGCTTCACGCGAACGCAAACAATCCAAGACGTTCTGATTAACATGAAGTTCAATGACTATAGTCGATATTTCTAGGCGCTTCCTCTTAATGTGAGACATTACCTTTAGGTTCCTCAAACGTCCTGTGATTAAGGCAATCACGGTGAGGACCCAACAACACTGGGAAGGTCAATTGCAACATTACTATAGTTTAACTTTCTTGGTTATGCACACTTACTAAGTCAACTGTGGAGATTACGTCATGGGTCTCAAATACATGCAACCGGCAAGCACCTAAATATAATTTCATACCGCAGTTTTTCCTTGTCGTATTATCTCAGTATCAAAATTTCAGGAAAGGCAGATCGATTCCCAAAATGCAATAAAAACTGGGATCCTTACAAAATAATAATTTGTTTGCCAACCTACTTTACTCAAAAAGGATATTAAAGCGATTTATTGCTTTTATAAAACAACAAATTTAGCGAGTAGCGACTGAGCAAGTGTCAAACATTTGCTCCGTAGTGATATGCACATGGACGCTCGCCAATCAGAACAGGAGTTACATATGAGTTACCTGATAAACAGCGTTATATTTACATGTCTTATGTGACAATCTGAACGAGTCTGGACTCGTTACCAGTCCTACTACTCGGCCTCTGACAGCTCGGCAAGTGTCAGCGGTATTTTTCGCACAAGCATTGTCCTGAACTTAAATCATTTACACGTACAACTACACTTTGTAGTTATAGGGTATTTAATTTTCAACCATCGGCACACGGACGATTTTGACGCAGACTTTCGATTGAACTTAGAACGTCGGAGATATTTCTTCTTTTTCCATCTCTTGCTCCTTAGCCTACAGTGCCACCTTAATAATGACACAAAACTTCTGGTGGAAGGCTTACAGCTCATACCGGCCGGCCATGAGCAAGGTTTCCCCACACATCGAGCCACCTGTTGGATACAGTCATTAGTAATGGTAATAGGACTGGGTGGAGTCAAATTTGTTCTGTAATAGCACATCCACAAAAAATACTGCCTTCTCATTGGCTGTTTACCGTGTAAGTTATTACAATGTAAGATGTTTGTAAGGAAAGTTTTGTTGCCAATTTGTTCGTGAATGGCATTCCAAAGAAGTACAAAGTAATTTAAAATGATCACCAAAATTAAACTCTGAATGAGTGAGAAATTGACCATAATAAAAAGATGGCGGCTGTACATTTAACCACAATACCTTGCGAACCCAACACAACCAATAGCCACATAGAAAGCCATATATTTTAAGAAATTCGTCCATGTAAAAATGAAAACATTGTGAATGCTAGGTTTGAAGTTTTGAAGTTTTTAGGACCTTTCAGTGCATTTTTGTGAGTGTTTTTAGGTTTTCGCGCGCTAAGAATTATGTGTAAATGTACCAGTCGTCATCATTTTTAGTATGGTCAATTGGATTTATATTGTAATTGTGGTTTCCATGGCAACCCTACAGTGCAGAGGAATACTTTACTCGTGCTTATACCGTTTTGGTGATTCTTTGTCTAGAAGCGAAACCTTTGATATTTGAGTAAATACCATTATGGTGACAGCTGAGAGAATACCATTACTGTCACCGTTCCTTTGTCTGTTTTGTCTGCCCCGTCTAGCATGTCTTTGATGGGTGTTCCAATGAGTACAGTACAGTACAGTTGTTGCCATTCAATGCGATACCTTTGAATATATCTAACCACATTTAACTACCGAACTCTCTTGCCAGCTCTACCAGCTGACACACATACCATCATTGACAAAAGTTGTTAGTGGATTTTCTGTAATGAGCTCGGCTCGTCTGATTCAAAACCAGTAATGACAACAATTGCTGCTTATTTCGTTCAGGTTACTGAATTGTTTCTACAAATCTGTCTCTGAAATCTGAGTAACAATTCGGGTCGACCTAAGGCACTAAACTACAATAACATCTGTATCCAATACACGGGTAAATCAGTAATGCACGGATGGAAAAAGTGAAAATAAATGGAAGTGTTGTGATGTTAATAAATATTCATTGAATTATAAACGGGCGTTCTCTGCACCACCCCTGCGTACGGTGTATTATTAGCAAGTGCAATAATTTGATAAACTTGTTTTCTTGTTTCTTTTCTATTGTAGCGGGTATATTCTGGTCCAGATGGTGAAGATAAGTTTGTCATTGAATCTGAGTGTCTGATATCTGAAAGTTTAAATTTAGTGTCCGGTGTAAAGAAAACGAAGATCTTTTTTGCGGATTTAAAAAAAAATTAAATTAAATACTAAAATAGTTCGTCGCTTCAGTTACAACACTTGGCAAGTTTGAACTTTCAGCTGCAGGTAACATTCTAGTACTGTATGGACTGTACGTGTATTGCGAATTGTTTCGACGTTTTGACAAAAGACACCTCTGCATGCAATCCTCTTTAAAAATCAGTTACTATAGCCTACACTTAGCCAGTTTCGAGAGAAGATCCGGCAAGATTATGGTATTGTGTGTGTTTTTAATACTGACGTTTTAAACGAGTATCAGTCGTTTCTATCAAGTGTTTCAAGAGGGATTTCAAACAAAGTTAAGCCTGGGGCCCATTCCGTATTCCTGTACTGTGCTTGCAAAGTATTGTAGTAGAAATGAGCCGGCTACGTACACTGATTATGCTTTTCCAAAGAAATACTTTTTAAAATTGGATATTCGAGAAGAAGGATATCGTTGACCTGAATCGTGACTTAGGCCTTGTACTCGTAGGCACGAACAACACTCGTACGCTGAAACAGTAGCGAAAGTACTTACAAGAAAATTTAATGTGCACGCGCCAGCGACACTTAACTGAATACTTAAGTATTTGTTGTTGAAACAACGGTCCATTCTAATGTCAACTTCTGCTGTTGTCCCTATCAGCTGAGTATTGTAGTGACAGAATCTAAATTCACGCGAGCATACCTTTACCCATCGGGGCCAGTAGAGAGTCCCCAGGTCGGACCACTGGTGTTCGAGCGGACAAAATGATCTACCAAGAAGCCACCGCAGTAACAACTTTTCAATTTTGCCCGAGATGTTGTTCGAATAGCCTGGAATTCTCAAACTCTGTTTCTGTACAAGTTCCTTCAAGAGTCTTTTCTGCGACGCGCGTACCGTGCCGAAGCGAAAGTCTTCTACTTTAGACCCGAGGAAGGATGGCTTTGAAATCGATAAATATTTTTTGTCCAGGCGTCCAATTTTTTTCATGAGCCTTTTGAGTTTATAGTCCCGAGGTTTGGGGCAGTCCAGACATTTCTTGAGGTCTTTGGGCTGAATTTTGTTTGCTGGTACAATTGGAGGGGGGTCTTTGTCCTTTCGTCTCTTCTGTATATTTTCCAGCAGTGACGCATCTGCACTGTACTGTAGAGCTAGGGTGAGCATCAGCCCTGCTATCATGAACGCAATTCTCCACATGGTTGTATCTGCCGTTCTAAGGTTGAGAAGGCACTGGCTAGTGCTTATATAGCGCGGTCTCGTTTCCATTACAAAAATACAAGTCTTAATTACACAATGTGATAGACAAAGATTCATTACGAGCCAAGCAGGACAGGAAATACTCCTTGACATATTTCTTGGCGCGACAATCCAAACTATTGGATATTATCGTGTAATCGTGGATAGCATTAAGCTTAAGCCAAAATACCCCACGTCCCCAGATCACAACTTTTCCATGTGAAACTCTGATAAACCAAAACATAAAAAAACAAGACATCAACTTAGCAAATTACCAATGCAACACATCTAAAAAGAGTAAAATCTAACTGTGAGAGGAGGTAAAGACTAAAGGTCACTATACGTTATGTGATGGCAAGAAATGGCTTAAAGCGGTTCAGTGTCGCGCTGACTGAAAGTTAAAAAACCCTCAAGCGCAAACCATTGACATGCGTATCGATTTCAATGTTTAAAAGCATGGCATATGTGCGGCAGAAATTGGCTTACTGTGGTAGGCTCTTCAAAGTATTCCAGAGACAGCATTCTTAATAAACCTGAATTCCTGTTTGGGTAAAGACTAAAGAAACGATATTTTTAAGGTGAGACAAAACACAAGACTTCTCGATTGGACTCAAACTGTAAGCACGAACGGAATCGGAAATCAGCATCACAATGTTATGTCTGGGCCCTACCATTAAGTAATTGGAACGCCAAAATACTATCACATGTCCCCTCTAGTCTGTGCGCGCAGGCGCAGTACCAAATCCTGCAAGCGACAGATATTTTTAAAACTCCTCAGTCTAGAGGTGATTAGATCTTGTGTTTAAATACTTGAAGTCAATTATAAATAATAATCGCCCTTGTTGGTGGTATATGGTTTTAGTGGAATGTCACAAACTCGGTACAAACTTGAATATATAAGATCGGCGCTCGCGACAGCGCGGAATAGAACTGGGTTTTGAGATTTAAAAAAATGCGAACCGTTCTATTATTATTAAACTAATTTGTCTTAGCTGAGTTGCGAGTGCAAAATTTAATATTTTTGCTTACCCAGTGCCTGGAATCGCCATTTTAGACAATAATCACGTATTATTCAGTGAGTCAGATTTAACCACATTAGAAACTCTCTGACAATAAGATCAGTGCAGCTATAAACACGTGCAGCCTTGTGCTGAAAGCGCTAGGGCGCAATAAAACAAATCACCTCCGTTTCATCGTGTAGGGCGCGAATCGTGCGTCGAAGTAAGACCAGTTGCTATTGTTCTATTTTGACTAGCCGATCCAATTTAACAATTAACAAAAGTATAGTTTATACATGCAAACGCTAAAAATATCACTAAGATGTAGCTAGAATACATGCAATGAAACTGATTTTCACTGAGTAGAAACTAAATAATTGTTGAGGGAACTCTAAAGCCTAGTTCACACTTGTGAAATAAGATAAGCATAACATAAGTATGCAATAAACGCAGCACCAAGTGTGAAGAGACGTGAAATAAGCAAGCAAATACGCAGGCGCAGTTGCTCTGAGTTCGAGGAAACTTTGGTTCCCAGGCTCTCTGAAAACCTTATGCTTATTTTATGTCAATGTCTGTCCTGTTCACACTACAAAATAAGCATGAAACAAGCGTAAAATTGCAACAAGAAGAACGGAAAGTTTTGTTTTTTTGTGCTTGTGCTTATTCTATGCTTATGCTATTTCACAAGTGTGAACCAGGCTTAATGATTATACTATATACTACTGACACTTCAGAAACAGAAGTACGACGACTGTGGGGCGTTTTGCGCTCACGATCCACAAGAAAGGCGGTGAATCGTTGGTGAATTATAAACAGTTGCTGCAATTGCTCTGAACAGTCCACAGGAACTGTTTGTGTAGACTCCTAATATTATGCTAACAAGTACCGTCTGGGAATTTAACAATTCAGCACTACTAATGCCACTAATAAAAAATAAAATAAAAAATAATAATAATAATAATAAATAATTTCTATAGCGATAACAACCATTCGACTTGAACTACCCGGGAAGAATTGGTCGAAAACGAATCAAATCATTTGCAGCGACATAAACAGGAAACAGCTCAGTTATTTTTACTGAGCTCAATTTGAACCAAAGAACTGATTTACGAGCTGAGAAAATTAAACAGAGAGTTTAAACATCACGTAAATTTCTCCCGCGAACGGCAAGCGGTGGTCACAGTGACCTGAATTTTGGCGCGTTTGGTGTGTGGCATCTCCCATTTTCTACGCGAAGAGGTGTGTTTTAACATTTGAGATCACCGCGTTTACATGAAGCTTTAACCAAACAAAAATGGCGGACTACGGAAACGGCAGATGGCTGCTTGACGTCTCAGTCCCGTTCGCGGTATGCACGGCTTTCACTAGTGGCGGACGACGCGGCCAGGAAGTCTTGGTTCAAACAGGAAGACGGCCGAGTGCTGAATAAATGCTTCTCAAAACGAAAGATCTGTTGTTCTATACGAAGATGATATGCCTGGAGCTTTGCTCCTACGCCGAAAACCAGAAAACCAGCACATATTAATTCACCCGCGAATACTTCATGGTCTCGCTTTCATGTTTTTAAGTTTAGAAACTCTCTAATCTTCTATCCTACCCCGCCGTGATGCGAAACAAGGACGGACTCCCAATAAACAGAACTTGTGTCATGGTGCAGCCACTGTTGTTATTACACGAGACCGGGGACGAAACCTGTTGGCGAAGTTACGCAACCACGGCCGCTGAAATTTTACTTTCTCTTTTCCTTTTTGTATCATCCATTCGCTTTTACTGCATCAGGGGCGCAGGACTGCGAATTGCAAGTAATAGAGATATACTAGAGACCCTAGTTTTGAAGCCGAACTAAGAACTGTGGAGAATTTCTATTTCAATGTTCACGTTGTCTACAGGACCCAAGAAGGCTCGCGCTTTTTAAGTTGTATTTCTGAAAACGATGGCGGACAGGTGATCAGTTTGGCGTATTTTAGCATGCAGGATTAACTTGCTAAGAGAAACATTCCAATCTACTGTCATTGAGGGACATTTAAACTTTCAAACAAAACTTTACTATGAAGTTGTTTGTATATGATTCTTGTTTCTATACAATCCCACCATGCGCTCTCGGCTTCAACAATATCGGCGATTGCGTAAGTCACTTCAAACGATGTTGAATTTCCTCATTGTTCTATCGACGAAAATTTGATAAAAACATTCCCCCATTATTTCAGCGTTTTTTGTGGGACGAAACGCATGAAACGTGAAACTCAGCGACTTACATAATGGCTGCCGTTATAACAGCCTTTTATACTTCGCAAAAGCGCACTTGGGAAAGTTTGACTTGCAAAACTATTTCGCGTGTTTCGGTCTCTTGCAGGCGGCTGTCGATTCTAAGCTCAAATGGAGCGGCTATTGTCGGGGAAAAAAACATCGGCGACGAATTACGACAAATTAAACCTAGGCTTTGGGAGTAAGAGGAGAAATTAGAATTAACATTATTACTATCAATTTAAGTACGATTTCTAGCTGTATTCAACAATTTATACACTGAAGTGTAAGACGAGAAGCAAGACACTCGGCTGAGAATGGTAAGCGTGCGCATTGACTGACTGTGTTCCTCTGAAACTTCTTACAACCACAAGTCATACCTGCTTACATTACAACAGTTTCGTATTGTTTATTTCAACGTTTAATGCTCGTCGTTTATATTTTATATTCCGGATACATGTAATTTAGTTTTACGTATGTTGTATATTATTTTAAGTTTTGGTTCATCGCTAATCTATTTCATTTAGTACAAAGACTCCATTGATATCGGTAAATTGGAGCTATATAATCGGTTCATGAACTATGCCAGGTAATACAATCCGATCCAACACTGAACCACTCTCAAAGGCAAAACGACCTTGGACAGACAATCAGCAGCGTCTTCATACTAACACTGATTCTCACTAATGATATAAGTAAAGTTTCTGTGGTGAAAGATAACATTTTGATGGGTTCACAACAGTTGAAGTTTATTTTTTTATATATCCTGGAATATTTCGGGTAACACTTTTTCATTGTAGGCTGTAGCATTTCAAGAGCGGCTAGGTATATACAAACAATTTCTTGATACCAGATCTGTCCTTTCTGCATTTCATTTCATTTCATTTCGGTCAAACAGAAAAGCCACTTTCAATTCATCAAGCTCCAGTAGCGACTGTCAAAAAAAAGCCAGTATTTAAAGACATACATTTCGAGTTTTAAACTGAACAAAGCCTTTCATATCTATCATTTTCTCACAGTTCTTCAAATCTCATAAGCCAACGTTTTAGGACATTTCCCTGCTAATGACCAACTATTCAGGACATATATTGGACAGTAAAAATACCTAGCAATCATTTAGCACATAAAAAGGTAAGACACAAAACATGAAAATAGATGTGTAAGGCATAGGTAATCTGGTTGTAAGGTATCGGGCTTAGATGTCCTGTTTTAAAGTCAGAAATAACACTGAAGTCCATGCAGCGAGATGTCTTTATTAACTTTTGTTAATTGTAATGTAATATTTTCGGTTATCATTTTTTGTCCCATTGAAATCAGTGTTTTAGTGATGGACGAAAGAAACAGATTCAGTTCATGTTCTACCTCTAATTGAAACAATCATGAAAAAAGACAGCAACAGAGATTTACTGACAGCTAACACGACTGTCACACCCTGAGTGAAGTGCTGTCAGCAGCACGCTTGCATGGCACGTGCACGGAAGTGTGTCTCAACGCTCGATCTTCGTGACAGCTAAACCGCTGAACATCAGCTCAGAGATCTTGACCATATCGTAGCTAAGAGGTCCGAGCATTGCGCTCTGATAGCGCAAATGTTGAAATTAATGAGAGTCCTCGCATATCCATCAAATTGGCACAGCGAAGAGTACAGTTTAGTGGTCATTGCTTCCGGGAAAAAGAAGAAATTATTTCATCTTTAGTATTATGGAAGCCATCTGCCCCTAATCATTCAAACAAACCGACCTATCTGGGGGTTATTTCAAGGGACACATGAATTCACGTACATGTTCTTCCTGCAGCCATGGCCGTTCGTGTTTTCTG
>JANVCH010068753.1:0-10400 GCA_025505405.1 Epizoanthus rinbou | reverse complement strand
CCGAAGGCGCGAGCGAGCTTGAAGCAGCCGGGCGAAGCAAGGGTGCGAAAGTTGTGCGGTACAAAAATTAAGAAACACGTGAACTGTGCTGTGAAAAAGTTATACATATTTTTCCTTATTAAGACTTCCTAGCATTATATATATACACAAAAACGTTCTTGTAAGGTATGTGAAACACGGGACAATATATTTTTCTTTGCACGTTTCATGCATGATCAGGTTGTTCTATTTAGACTATTTAGTCATCGAGTTTTTGCCCCTTTTGCATCCTTTTGAAATGTCTGTCAGTCTATTCAGTGGCAGATCGACCATGTAAACCAGTTGCTCTAGGGTTTATTTATTTATTATTGTCTGGAATACACTTCGGTTTTGTATCAAGTATAGTGGTGAAATACCTCTAGTGAAATTACGTATACATCAGCAAGATAGTACTGCTTCATTGCATGGCACAGAAAAGTATAACAGACCAACTTTTCAGTTTGTTGCGAAACTTCATGAGTTAATTTGACATATAACGTGGTAATCATTTCGAATTAAACATCCCACCAGTTTAGAACAATTGCCTTCTAAATTCTGCCACCAACCTCAACAATGTTTTAAATTCTATTTCGCGTTAGCAATCCAATATAAAATAAATGATACGGAGAACAGACTCAGTGACCTCGGTAATGTTTCATAATATAGAGTCCCCGTGAAAAGGCTACTGGCATTCTTTCCAACACCGCGTCATCATCATTTCCACCTCCATATTCAGATAGTAAAGCAATGGTAAGATTTTTGTTTAACGCATTTACTCGCGCTTTGGTGATCTGATAGATAGATATATTTCTAACTCCCGGCCATTCTAGTTTCACGCATGCATGAGGTTATCAGCTTTGGCTTATCAGTAAACTGAATTAAAGACCGTAAAACAACCAATATTTCGATCATTCACACGGGAAACACGCCAATTATAGAATCGGTTTCTTTCGTTTTTACAAGTCGTCCCCAGAATAAATTAACGTCTAAAATTCGCTGCAATTCGTTATACAAACATACGAAGTAGTCGATCATCAAGAATTCAGAGTAGTACTAAATTTTACTTTCAAATCAGTCGCATTTTGCCTTATTCTCTCGTATTCAGGAAGTGCAAATTACCGATACAACGAGAACAGCCCGGCTATAAAACGCCATTAAAGCTGTGAAGCAATATCATGTTTATTGTAAACGACCAATTTTGTCTTTCATATGAAGTGTCAAATTTGGCTATGACATATATATATATTCAGTAGCGGCATATACGAGTGTCGTTTGTTCCTTTACTTAAAAGAAATTCCATCTTTACTGTAGTATCACTATGGATTCAACAGCTCACTTTAAGGACACACGAGTCATTAAAACCCACCCTACAAAATACAACTTGTACACTTGCTTGAATCTCACGCAAATTTGGCACAATTGTTTTATGGCTTGTGTCTTTTTCGCGAATAAGACCAATTTACACCTTGTCCTTTCATGCAAAAACCAATAAAGAAATTTGTTCTAAAACACTGACTATTCTCATAAGATTCACACGGCAAATATATATCAATCTAGTCACTACCTTCAATATTTTTAATATAATGCCGTTTCTCTGTCTTGGTATCTAATTTTGTAGTAACAATCCAGATTACATATTGTGGAGTTCTGATATCTGGAGATCCATTTGGTGCGATTTTTGATATATCAATGATTAGATTTCTTGGATTGATTTCGTTTGTTAGGAACTATCACAGAATCCGGGTTAACCATAAATCGAATCCCTTCTAACCTTGCAAATTTAATTTTCTGATTCGATAATAAAACTGAAAACAATCAGAAGCGGTCCCTATTCCACTCGACAAAGACGAAAAATGCGTGCAAGACCAAATTCTATACTGTATGCGATCTTCCACTCAGTGAGAACACAATAGCCATTTTTAGATGAAGTCGATAGCATCTCAAATAATGTACAGTGTTAATATCGCAGTTTGGCACCATGATTTATCCAAAGTTTTGAATGAGAACAAACTTATATCATGTAATGATGTATGTGTGTGTTTAAAGAGAACGACACAGTTTTTGCTTCGAATTGTCTTTATTTTCATTCAAATAGTTAATAGACATTTCTTCAGAAATCTTTAATCACAAAGACAGACAAGAAATATGTATACATGTATAAATACAGCACTACAGGCTGTGAAGACACTTTTAAAACAGAAATGTTCAGTTTTTCTTTTACAATTTCCTCGAAATGACGCAAAATGTATAACGCGCCATTTGTTTTTTACTACTATTAAACATAATTCATAAAGATCAGGTTTTCGTTTTAATTTACAGACACTATACAAACCTTTTCATTTATGACTTCTCTCCTAAGAGTTGTGTTAAAAACTCTAGAGCCGGTCTAATAATTATATCAATACATCTTGAGTTGACACGAATGGAGATTTTCGCGTGAAGAAAACGCAAGTCAACAAGCCAATGATAAAATTTAATTACACAGAAATTTCGTGCAATCAAATACGTGGATTTTATCTTGCTGGAATAGCCTTTTTATCACCAAAGAGGTGAAATTTACAGCGGTTCATATCTTATCATACGACCTATAGAATATTAACATTGGAATAGATCGCAAAACAACTGGAACCTAATGGAATAGTTTCTTTGAGTATTTATCGAGCGGGCGTTACTTGAACAAGACTTCGTCAACATACGTCGAGTGTTAAGTTAGGAGAGCCACGCAAAGATGTGCTCGAGTCTAGCTTCTCCTATCAATTTCATTTAGCAGTAGCATTAGCCCGAGTTCAACTGATATTTGTTTCTATTTCGATTCCGTTCTCGTCATAATATTTCTCTGTTGCACATCAGTCGAGATGAATGCGTTCGAGTCTCTGTAGTCAAGTCTTCAGTGAAGTCAGGACACCGACAAGCTGGGCGGAGCTGGTAACAAGGAGCCGGTGGTTGAAGCAGGAACTATCGGTCCATATAAGCCTGGGTGGATGCTGGAATATGTTGGCATTGCTGGTCTGCTGAATGCCGTCGGGGTATGTACGCCACCACTTATTACTGGGCTGAACGTGTTGGAGGCTATCACACTGGTTGGGCTGTAGCAAGACGAGATATCATTGTTACTGTTCTTAAGTCCTGTATCGTCTCCTTTGTGTTCCTGCTTTACTCCTTTATTTTTGTTCTTGTTCTTGGACGAAACTTTCCGGTTGCGTGTTTGAATGCCATCTTTCTTCATTGAGAGCGGCCGGTTGATCTAATTATAGGGTAGAAAGAGGAATAAAATCAAAAGTTTAGTTTACCAGATACGGCGAGGTGAACAAAGGGGGCGGCACTAAGAAAGCATATGTTTTCGCGTGTTAAGCCCCCTTTTAAGTTTTCTTAGGAAATTGAATTATTAGTCTAGCGAATTGTTCCTACAATAATAGAGGGTTTGGTTAACAATATCAATTCTCTTATTCTAAGCCTGCCTGGAGGTTCAACTAGGTCATTCACAACGTAAGCGTATGGCTAGATAGCCTTAGGACAACGGAAGATCTATTTTTGTAATTTCCGACAAACTAATCACGGATATGATTAGGATTTTAACTAATTGCAAAACTTTGTACTAAAACAGCAAACAGAGAAGCAACAACTCGAGGACACTTGGAACAGTGTTGTTGAGTATTAAACAGACGTTTGCATTCTTAAATACGAGATAGGTTCTAAAAGAAATTCCGTGTAGCGTAGCAACAATTTACAAAACCACTTTATTGCGGTAAAACGCTTGACTAAAGGCCACGCGCCATCAAGACTAGAAGCTTCTTTCCTTGAACTTCATAATAACTTCACGCATTTATAGGACCTTGGAGATACTAAAACAAAGCAGACTCCAAACTTCACACTAATTATACGAGTAGCTCTGAATTGTCTTTGTTGCTTCGTTTCGCCTATCACTTTCTTCTAGAACGGACAGCTCCTTGTGCCATCGAAATAACCATTTGATGATAATAATAATAATGACAATAATATAATGGCATTTCATTAAAAGTTAGCCCAGATAAAAACCAATTCCTTTCAAAAGACGTTTTAGAACCTTGACATTATAATCAAATCACCAAGACTGTATGTATGACATTGATAATATTTGAGAAGAGAATTCACATTTTAATTTCTTTACAATACGAAACTGGCCGAAATGGTTGATATTTCTTGCTCATTATCATTCGTCCAACGTGAAGGAAATGGCATATAATTTATTTTGGTCGTCTGATAAAGGAATCCATTAGCAATAAAAGATATGATGTTTACATCACAAAAAACAAAACAAGATATTTGTTTAAACCTAAAACTTCATTTTTCTTTTTGTGAGAAAATTCACGTATCATGATTTCAGTGATATAAAGAAAGGAAAAACCCTTGATGCACGTGCAACGGGACGACCGAGTACTAATATTTATAAATTATAATTAATTTAGCATGCAAACTGTGCTGAAGGATATTATGTAGACTTTGAGTGATTGGCGAATGAGTATGAAAAGTGTTGTGTAGGGGGTAACATTGCGCCTTTATGAATTGTGTAAAAGAAATTAGAAATGTAAATAAAACAAAACAAAGAGAAATAACTGTTACGAGACAGAGAACTGCAAAACATTCCCTACTTGAACAAAAACTTCAGCCGTACTGGGCAAAGCGTTAATGAAAACAGCAAAATATTTAATATCTGGATTGTACTTTGAGATGAACCAAAGAATAAAAAAGGTATATTTAAGTTTCCACTTGAAATAAGTTAACCGGATACCAGAGTTATATTACTCTCTGACAAGAACGACTAATTCAAAGTGTACTTTATAATATGATTCGCTGCAATCTAGAGTGGCTTTGAACCAGCTGCTAGCAACAGAGAACACTGCTTTGAACACAGAAGTATTTTTCAATTATTTATTCACTGACTAAAACAAACACTTTCATGGACACTTTAGTTCATGACGTTTTCACATAAAACATGGCTGTTTAAAGTCATGATCGAAGGCTCTTTAGCTGCTTTATTCGCAAAGGAAACAAACTTTCTTCGCTTCTGAATCTGTTTGTTTATCAATGTGTAAGCCATTAACGATAAATAAATTTGATTCTGATAGCCTGATATTAAGCTCGTGTTATCTGGAGAGATCTTATCTGTTTTGTCTACAACTACCAAACTCATTACTCTACTTCCTTCGCTGAAAGTTTTAGAAGATATGCAGAAAATAGCGTATTAATACTTACAGCATGGAGTTTCCAATAAAGTCCACACGCATTGCATACTGGATCTCCGTTTGCATTTCTTCGCCAAAGAGTTGTCTGACTTGTATGACAGTTCGCACACGAAGTACCGGCCCGACGCGCTGCGGACTGTTGAAAGAACAATGAAAATAAGAAATATGTTAAAACCGATTTGAGAAATTCGACTGGACAATTCGTTTTGCTTGTACGCTATTGAATGACTCGTGGCGAAAAGTAGTCTTTAAAATTCTTATCGTAATTTTTTCAAGATCAATAGCAGCGCTATCGTGGGAAAAGCAACCAACCAAAAAACTTTGCCTTCGGGTTTGTGGCAAAAAGGAATTTTTAAAATAGACATTTCCTTCTATGGCTAAGGATTGTCAGAATAGTGATAAACGTTTTCAACCCTGATTTATTCAAAGTGCTTTCCGGATCTTGTGCCATTTCAATTAACACAATTTTCTTAATCCTTGCCAAAGTCCTCCTTCAGAGTTTAGCATCTGATTAAAATTAAGAAGGTCTTGAAATTTTAACACGATGTACTGTCATCGATGTACATAGTTCGCTATCTCGCCATCGAGGCCAACTCGCGCGTGATAATTACAAAAATTAACCCCAAAACACACGATAAGAGCAAAAGACGGAACAAAATTGCTAAACTGATTAAGTAGGCCCCAAACATGTAGTCATAACTAAACTTACCAGTCGCCGTTTGGGTTTGATAAGGGGGCGGTTTGCACCATTCATTTTATGGTATAATCCACAAGCGTTGCATAAATAATGTCCACTACCATCTCTTCGCCAAAGTGGAGTCGAAGTCGCTCCACAGTTTATACACTCACGTCCATCTGCTGCAATATACAGAAGGAAAAATACACAAACGATAAGAAGATATGTCTCAGAAGTTGCCAATTAATTTCGGGAACATCGTTCCGAGGATCTAGAACAATGGGATTTGATTTTAAAAGCTCAGTTTTCAACTCTTCTTTGTGTATTTGTGTCAAGAACAAATGGGTAGGGAAACACGGCCTCAGGGAAGTCGATGTATTGTTTCTTCTTAAAAAGAACATGTTGATGAAAATGTGTTAAAAACATATAAGTGGATATAATAAACACAGCCCCCTCAATTTAGACAAACAAACTTAAACAACGAAAATCACTTTGGGAAATTTGCGTTAGTAAATGCGAAGGGTAATAGAAGAGATCCTTTCAACAAAGACGTTTGAAGTCTGAAGTTTCGCAGAGACCTCAGCCCAGGATTTTCATCACCCCATCTAGCTGACAAGATATTTTGCGGCCTTCCTGATCATAATTCTGTACAACACAACACATGTTAAAAGAATAATAATTGATGTTTGTTTCTAAACTGTTTAAGGAATCATACTTTGTTTTCACTGCTGATAAAACTTACGCAAAACCAGACCGAAATATCGAAATGACAAAGATAAATTTGTGGCGCGAAGTATTAATTATTCTCTCACGGACTGATTCAAAAATCCTGAAGTTGAACCGAAATCGTTTTTGCCTTTCGATTGTTTCAAAAACCAAGAGGAAATGCCTTTAATTTGATAAGGAAAAGGAAACCTTTTAAAAGCCATTTTATCTGTAATTAGCTTTGTTTGCTTTTGCACTAACCTGAATTTGACCGACTCTTGGTTCTGGTTCGCGTAAAGTTTCTATTAGCCATTATTCCTGGTAAACCGGGCAGGGGGCCGAAAGAAGACATATTTAGCTCAGACCCAACATAATGCTGAATAGCTTGAGAAGGATAACCTGCAAGCGCCGAATCTGCTATTCTCAGATCTGGTCTTGGGGGAAACTGCATTCCGATTCCCGGCTTGAACCGCTTCTCTTCATTGCTGCTATAGCTGAAGAATCCATCAGGAACTGCGCTACTTCCCTCAGGAGTGCTCTCCTTTGGAGGAGTCGGAGGGAACGAAAAGAGATGCGGCGAGCTGTGAACACCGCCAGCACCACTGCTTGTAACAGACACAGGCACAGGACTCGGCCTGTGTCCTTGTTGAAATGTTGGACACCACACGGAGGCAGGGTTTGTTGTCGCACAGCCACCGTACCCTGGGCTCGGTTTGCTTTCTATCCATTGTAAAGGTGGATGAAAGTGGGGACGGCAAACTTGACCAGTCGGTACGCGAGCAGTGGGGAGAAACACTCTGCTACAACTCCCTGGTTGAGCACCTTGACTCTGGGGATCTTGGAACGCGGTTGGACCGTGTGCTGTCATTTGGCACATGGAAGGTCGATAAGCTCGAGCGCCGGGATACGACCAAGCATTGCCTGCGTTCCCAGAGCCATCGAGGTGATGGAAGAACACATCTACTTCATCGGGAGGTAGAAGCTGTGTTGGCTCCATTAATCCCATGCCTGGTGCGCTACAACTTCCAGACTGCATTCGTTCACTGCCTTGAACACCTTCGTGTTGACTGGCGACAGGATGGATCCATCGATGTTCGGGATTAATGGCGTCCATGGCAGATTTGAGAGAAATGCGTTGGAAACCTGTAACGACAATAACAACACTGTTAGTGTGTTTGATAAGCAGACACTAACGAGTTCCGTATTTAACAGCTAACACGACTTGTAACAATAACAAGCCAGAATAATAGGAGAAACGCTTAATTGTAATTAAGATTATTTCAATGGGAAAAGCAACGTGAGATACAAGACGTTAAGTGTAAGGGGAACATTATAGAACGGAAGTTCCATTCACGACGTAACGTGCGCACTTGGTTCCGTTGGTTATCTGATGAGCAAACGGTACATCTAAGCAATCGCATTCATAGTGTTAGGAAATTTCTCTAGGGCTTCTAACACATGAAATCTCTACATATTCCAACTACAACGAATGATAAATACACAGATAAGGCACAGCCAGATTTCAACCCAACTGGCCAATACCGTAGTCTTCACTCTTTTTCGTTAAATCAGTGTTGAAGAAAAAAAATAACTAAACTCAAATAGAATCACCTCTGAAAGGCGCTAGGAAAATATTCGGGTTGTTTGGGTAACACCTTCGAAAGACGTCTCTCGTATCTCACAACAAGCTTCACTTCGGCTCTTACTGTCTGCGGCGTCTGGTTATACTCAAACAGCTTTTGAAAGGTTGAAGCAGGGAAACCAGGCCAAACTTATTAAACGCTCCCACCAGCCCGGCGCCAGTCAGCCGCTAGAGACACACAAAATGCTGGACAGGTCAAGTCAACAACCAATCACATTGTTTCAGTCTTTGTCAAGCCTGACGTCCAGTTTCTTTGTTTTTCTCTCCGTAGCTTCATTGGTGAGCAAATTAAACAATCAATTCTTTCGCCATGATCACCTGCCAATCAAAACAGTTGGATATCGTGTACACTTTTTAGAAGAGAAATTAGGGCATGAGTTTCCACTGTGCTCTCTTTAGTACACACGTGAAATGGTCCAGAACAAATTATTAGATAATCATAACGGGAAATAAAAGTGATGTTTATAGATGGGTCTTGGGAGGCATATTGTTCTGCGCATTGTTATTTAGTTCGGCTAACGTAGCCTCGAGCGCCAATTTAGAACAAAACGTTTTATTTTCTCTCTACGCAAACTAAATCGCTTACGCACGACCAACCATCTACATCGACCATTACTTAAACTTATCATTCCATCAACTTTTGAGCAAAGCTGTTTGTATTTGTTATCACTACAGCCATTCTTGCTGATACAATATCTGGGTGACGATCCACTTCCTTTTCTTTTTCTTATTTACCATTGGAAGATTATGCGGAATATTTCCAATCAAAACAAAAATACAAGAGCAGATCAATATCCATAACAACTTATGGAATGAAATGTTTTAAAACCAAGTTCGACAACTAAAGCAACAAGAAAAACAGAACAAAAGCAACACGAAGCACTTAAAAGGCTTCCCTAATTATCCAAGCTCTAGCTTCTGATTGGTCCGGAACTCAAATGCATTGTTAAAGCAGGTGATACGTGACAGACCTATCTTATTATTAAAGCGATATAAATTTGGATTAGCTGAAATGGTTTTATTGCTTCAATTTGAACATCGTTATCGTTCGTGTGTTTGCAGAGGTACGCAAACCTTCGTTAACGCAGATAAACGAACTTTGCTTTAGTTGGAATAAGACCTGTTCCTATTCGTGTCGGAGAAGGCCGAAAGTTTATTTAGTTTGCAGTAATAAAGACAATAAAGTGTGACCTTTCGCGCTGGTATGAACAGAATGACACCTTAATTGGTCTTTGATACCCGAGTCCACTGTCATCTTCGACTCCCAAAAAAGTGACCGCTACCTTGCATAGTTCCGCGTAGACACGGAGACGCTTGCTTGACAACCTGTTCAAACTAGATTGAAAGATGCTTGAAGCTATCAACTTCGGAAAACTTTCTTCGAGAAACTTCATTCTTTAGTACGAAAAACTTTCGGTTCCCCGCTGGGTTAAAGATGATGAATGGAAAGAAAATATTTACGCTTCGTACTCCCAAAGAAGAGAATTTCGTAAACAAGCAATAAACCATAATCGTTTTAATCACAACGATTACAAAAGATGGTACCAAGTCTTAGATTTGATAAGAGTGAAGCGATGGTGTAATTTACACGGGAACACGAGAACAAGGATTATCACGAGAGTCTACTCTCAGTAAAATAATCACAGACAAAATTATTTTTTCTAGCAACCTGTTGGAAACTGTTGGTAAGAAAACACTTGTATATCTAGATGAAGAACAGTGCAGCTATTAAAGCATTTTAGACCACCTGGGGAACTACACAAACCCCACAATCTTGAGACAAACCTGGTGTTTACTTAACACGATCCGTTCAAATATTAATCCACATACAAGTTGCAAAATCGAGATATCAAAACTTCTTCGGAGCATGCACGGATACTTTGCGTAGGCGAGATCCAAACACTTTATATTATTCGTCAGTCTGTTGTATACAATGTTTTACGTTATCTACGATTAAATTATCCTTCCATTAGAGAATATAAATTTTTAAAATACAATCTTTCCGAAAACACCAAAATAACATAATTCAACTAATAAAACAGAACAAAAAAAATGTGCTTTCAAGTGGGCGAATTCATTTAAAATTTAACAAGTAAGGCGTCTTTGTTTCCCCAAATATCATTTGAGAGTCACGGTA
>JANVCH010068742.1:0-10401 GCA_025505405.1 Epizoanthus rinbou | reverse complement strand
TCACTATAATGTGTTAATGTGAATGCAACGTTTTACTCACTATTATGTGTCCTAGTTACTCGGGATTTTTTGCAGTGTACCAGCTGTGTATGACCTCGTGTTTAAGCAAATCTTCTTCTTATAGGCCAATCGCGTTTCATGGTTACTACGGTTGTCATGGCAATCACATACGATTGTCATGGCTGCCAAATGGACCTTAATATTTTTTGACATTTATTCGGGCTTTGATGGGTAACCAGTGAAGGCGCTGGAGCAGATTTGTTTGAGAAAATGTGATTAGACTTCAAGATTCTAAAGGCGTAAAGTTCTCCACAATCAGGCACCAGAATGCATCTTTGAACTCTAAGATTTATGTCTCATTCCGGGAATCAGGTGGTACATAAGGCTTTCCATTACACTATATAATACTTTGTGCCAACTCAGATCTACAAATCATCAATTATTCTTACGTTTCCCAAATCCAACACAAAGACCTACGGGCTGGGACAGATCCTTCACAGTTGCTGAACCTAAACTCTGGAACTCTTTATCTTTATCTCTCAGAAATTCAGACTTAGTTACCAGTTTTAAATCTTCTCTGAAAACTCATCTCTATAGAAAATATTTTTTATTAAATACTAGAATCTCAATGATTTTTAGCATAGTTTTATGGAGTTTCAATATTATTTTATTGTAAAGCTAAAGCTTATTATTATTGCTACTCAAAATTACCTTTTTCAGTATTTTGAGGCATAGGGAAAAAGTAAAAGCGTTTTGTTAAATAAACGTCTGAGATTTGTTTGTAATTGATATTCTTATTGTTATGCTTATTGTGACAGTCTACTGAATATCGCGGGAAAAAATACAAATAGTTAGGTGACAAAGTTCTTCTGTATCTGACTGAACAGTACAATGAAATCAGTTGAGAGACTGTTCAATGCGATCACAGCTTGAGAAGAGCTACTAACCCGATTCAAGATAATACTTCTGATTGAACGTTCCCTTGTATTAGTCGCGGCTCAGACTCTGTTGCTTTAGCAGTTTTTTTCGTTCAAACAGAATCACGCAAATATTTTGGACAAGAAGAAAACCTTTCCCTGCCGTCAGTCCCGTTCAATTTCATTTGTTCAGTATATCTTCCATTCAAAGATGAAGGGGAAATTAGGCGGGTATTAGAGTGGTACCTGTAGGATTGTGAGAATTACATCTGAATAATTTGGGAAACATTAACAACATCAGGTCCAGATATTTGACAAGTTCAATAGAACAAAAGATTCATAGACGAGCTCGATTTTCACGGAAAAAGCAATAGAGGACTTTCAATTTTTAAACCGGAAGTTAAGAGGCGTTTTAAGTTTTAAAATGTTCGCGCATTTCCGTACTAACTACTAATTAGAAGATACGACTGGCACTATACCAAGACAGCTGCTATGGACATAAACACCGGATATAAACTGGTTTGCACTCACTAACGACAGATTCCTGATCGGTTTAGAACACAGCAGTTGATAATAAACAACTTTCTATTCTTGGCCGGTAGACTGAGAAGTCTTTTCCGAAAGACAAGACTGAACGAGAGCTCTCCGACTGTACAAGGCGTGGAAGCAACAAGCGGTCCACGCCATAGCTACTTTCTTCTTCTTTGCTGCTATACTCGTTTCGAAGTGTAATAATAATAAATAAATAATGAAGTTTTACTAATGGCCGGGTTCGGGGTCGGGAATGAACAGAAGGAGAAGGGGGAGGGGTCATGCATGAGCTATTTCCAAATAAAAATAATATCGAAATCACGTGGTAAGTAGTTCTCTGACTGCGTAAGTAGTCTAGACGACTAATTAATCAGTTGAAACTGTGGTTTGTATGTGACGTCATGAAAAAACGTAAATAGAAAGTGTGGATCTTCTAAAGTTGTGTTTTGTATATGTTTTAGGGTTTGGTGTTCTAGACCTCCTGCAAACTTTGTATAATGATGATGGGGTGTGTTTGAAACTTGTCGGGTATACCGCACCGACGAATTACAAACATCACCAAATTTGACCTAATTAGAATATTTTGGCGTGATAAATCATTAAAACTGAGTTTAAATTGGATCTGTAGCAAACTAGATAAGTTACATTGGAAATTTGGCTTTGCCAACAACTTCGTGTTTTTGGCCGCCATGTTGATGTACCAACGTGTGTACCAACATGGCTGCCGCATACATATTTGTATTATTTGTCTAAATCTGGTCCGCATGGCATATCTCGGCTAGAAAATACATTCTTGCTCACAACCTTCGCCAAGTTGTGTACTTTTGCAGCCTCTACAAGCTCAGACTGAACATTTTAGTGACCTTCGTTAGGGAAGGTTACAGTTTGTTGATATTAAAATTATGAACAAAAGTCACGAACAATTGACTAGCTAACTTAACTGCGGGGGCTATGATCGTAATGCAATACGGGGTAACCTTTAGTTTTCTTTGGTAATGAACAATATAAATAGTGTCAAACAAATAAACAAGAAGCGGGCAGCAAGCCAGTTCCAATCAAAACAGGCGAATATGCTCTAAAATGTACAAAAACAACCACTACTATGATTTGACCCTATAAACTTGCTGTTCTGGATGTCATTTACAATTGATAGAAAAAGGGTTCCGTAAATACTAAATGGGATTCTAAAACAGTCAAACTATATTATTAATAAACTCGTTTGAATCACACAAATAACTGATGCTAATGATAAACTTCACTGCATGCTTCTATTGATACAAGGACGACTTGCACAACCCGTTGCAGTTGTAGCCGGATCTAAATTATAAGTGAATATAGATTAGGATCAGCAGCATGCGGACAATAAATAATAAACCAAAAAGATACAAGGCTGATCGAACGGCTTTAAAATTATTTATTATACTGCATGCACTTGCAGTGTAGATAAACAGTTTTGAATCCAGGGCTATCAGAACAACGCCACCGTCAGGGCAACAAAAATATGAAAGTTAACCCAATCACTACCCTGTGCTTAGTCAAGGTATAATTGTTAGTGTTAACATTAGGATTAATATTAAGAGTTTAGGGTTAGGACGAGGATTAGGATGTGGGTTGGGATTAGGGTTAGGTTTTGGGTTAGAGTTAGGGTTAGGATTAGGGTTAAATTTTGGGTTACGATTAGGGTTTGACTAAGCACAGGGTAGTGATTGGGTTACACTCATATTTTTGCGCCACTGCCAGTGCCCACAGTGGCATCAGAATCGCTAAATATAATGGCGTTGTGACACCCTCCTTTTCCTGCATTGAGTCATGTTTCTTTTTTGATTTTGCCCACAGTTTTTTTCTTTTGATTTTGTTTTTGTCTGCTGCCTTGTAGTCCCCTTTTGTAATGCGAATGCAATCTGCTTTGACCAGTGCATCACAACAATACCTCCCAGGCTCTATACTTTGCTTCTCTAGCATGTTTTAAATAGTTGCTTGACAGCCAATGTTAAAATGTCCAACTGCATCGTTAACATCAAGATCTCAGTAAAGTATCTTTCCCAACAAACACTCCCTTGGGAAGGCGATCCCAAATCATTTCGTTTATTGATTCATTCGGATTCTGAGTTTTGCCATCCAGACATCGCTTGAGTAGTTCATCGTCACTGAGCCTAACATACACTGCAGGCTTTACCACAGCAATGCCGTCCAGTGGTAACCCTGGTCCTGGTTTGTAGGTTGGTTCTGCAGGCTTGATTGCCTTGTCTTGTTTGAATTTACACCAGCTGTCTATACCGTCTGGACAGTGCTGGTGTAAATCCCTATCCTTTGATGAAGCACAATCCATTAGACTGGCATGTATTGACTTCTTCATCCCCTTAAAATCTCCGACATTACTCCTAATTGCAATACCATAGTAATTCTGAAGCTTGTCTACCATGTTATTGGTCAGCTTTCCTTTACCCCCCATTCCTTTTTTTCCTTTTTCATTTTTCTCAGTGCAGTGCCAACTCTTTTTTGCACATGACCCACACATTCTTTCTTAACTACTTCTACACCTTTCTCCAGGTAAGTATTCTTCACTTCATTATAGCCTTTGCTATCTCCATCTCCTAAATACTCTGTGTACATAAATGAGTTTTTCTGCACACTGCGATGAAATATTTGTTTGACCCCTGCTGTTTCCATGGCTGGTGATGACCCGTAATAGTTTTCTTTGCATTTTCCCGCATGTTCTGCTTTCCACAGTCGATATTCCTATGTATTTTCCTTTCCTCCTTGGCAATTTTTGCATAGGACTGCCACGTGAAGGCATTTTCCAGTGTCCATAGAAATGGCAGTGACACAGCCATTCAGTGAGGAATGACCCCTTCTGTGCCAGGTCCCATCACAAGAAACACCACATTCAGCAATTGTATCATTATTTCCGCTCTACAATTCACGTATTTCTTTCGCAGCTTGGATCATGGTGTCTGCAGCACATGATTTTGATACTTTCGACAATGCTTTGTTGTGGCGATCGTATGCATTTGGCTGTGGCGGAGGAGGCATGTTCAGAACTCCACATAACCTTTTTGCTGAAGCTTGACCTTGGCCAATGGTTCGTAAAGCATAGACAAACCTCCTGTTTACTTCAAAGAAATACTTTACTTTTCTTGAAGTATAAAATTCGTTTTTTCCAACCACAGGTTTTGCAGAATAAACGAAGAAATGAGGCACAGCCGCTCCGCTTGAGAGTAACTTCTGAAAATATTAGTTTGTTGTCATAACATTCTTTGCAAGGCATCTCCGCGAACACTTCGGCCAAAATGTCCATATCAAAGAGCTTATATCCTGTTATGTTCGATCCTTTTCGCGATTTCTTTCCATCATATTTCTTGTCTTTTGCAGCAGGCTTGTGATTTCCGAATTTTCTTGATGAAGCAGAAAGCCTTCGCTCGGAATGATCCTTGCTTGAAGGGCCATTCGGCTCGCTTCGCTTATGGTTATGGTTATTCTTTCGGGGATTTCCACTAGCTGCTTCGTGCTGGTTGCCCTGAAACTTTCGTTTACGGCACCTTATACTTTCCCTCGGCATTGAGTGAATATATTCTAAAAAAACTAATCGAAAAGTCAAGAGAAATTGCTGACAAAATACCTTCAAAAGAGCTGAGTGAAAATTTCGCACGTGGGTTTCTCTATCGTAGAACTTTTAAAGATAACGTGTCACTGAGCAGTTGCAGTATTAAGGCTTAAGCAATGACATTTGTGGCTTTGAGGGGAGGGGGTCGGTAGGGAAATTATCACCAAATACGAGCAATAAAATGAGACATTTCATGCTGTAAACAGTGGTTGCTAAGGGCATTTCTAAGGAAAATATGACAAGTGCTGTAAGAATTTCTCAATTTATCAAGAGATGGGACTCAAAACTATAACAAAATCAGTTATATAGTTATTACAGATACAACAAGGAATAAGAAAATCGTAATTTCAAAATTTTGGAGTTTTGGTAAAAAATATATTTTTCAGTTGTATAAGACCACCATACTCGAGTAAGGGTACGGTCCCTCCTCGAGCTATTTTAAAAAGCTCACTCCTTCGATCTATTAAGAGCCCCCTTGATTTAGAAGCCCTTCCTAATATATTGAAGATAGGCTTATTTTTTAACGGTTTTATCATATAAAAGAGAAGGGGAATGCTCAAGACCTCCACCCCCCTGCTTCACATGTAGTTTTAAATGAGCGCTCGTGGCGTTTATTCGAGAAAATATACGACAAAGATTACCATTATTTTAAACCTATATCAAAGGTGTTGTCTGTGTGGTGTAGCAACAGTAATGATACTGCACAAGTCGCTAGTTCTTATTTAATTCAATGCTGTAGATTAAGAAGGATTGCTTCCGGTTTCAGGATTGCTTCCGGTTTCAGGATTGCTATATTCTTTATCACTGTCACTGACCACTTTCTAAATCTCGTGGATCTGTATGTTCCAGCCCGAGGTTCCGGATTCCCAGCTCCTGGATCTCCATACTTCGTGATGTTTGAAAATCAATTCGTGTAGCTCTTCTGTCCCATTCTCCCCTCCTTGGGTTGAAAATGTTCCTGAGCGCTGCCCGGAAAGGCGGAATTCTGAAGGCATATATGGTGGAATTTGCAAACGAGTTGCTATAGTGGAGTAGCTTTGTTACTGTAGCCATGTTTGAGCTACCATAAAAGCACTTTCCATATTTACACGAGTATATTATAACAGCATTCACAATGCAAAACGGCGTCCACGTTAGAAAAAATACAACAGTGACTATGAGAAGAGTCTGTGCAAGTTTGTTATTTCGACTTGAAGCAGTTCTTTTCTGTAAGTTACCCAGAGACTTCTTCTTTATTATGTACAAAGCCACATATGCGGCGACTGTTATCAGTAGTGGAGCCCCTATAGCGCAAACTGTGAGATGAGCTGCTTCAACTGTTCCGCGTGCAACAATAAAACACAAAAGAACCATCAACACGATTCCATACAGCCATGTCGATGTAACACCGATGATGTAGTGCTTTCGCACGAGAAGCCGATGTTTCAGTGGCCAACCGATTGCATAAAGTCTCTCCAGAGATATGAGAGCGATGGAGGACACTGAAGTTAACCCTGCTGTGATGTCAAAGACTTGATATATAATATTCAAAGTAAAATTTTGTGAAGAGTTGAGTAAACAGACAAACAATGGCAAGGCAATTGTTCCAACTATGAGGTCTGTAAAAGCAAGGTTTACCGGTAAATAATACGATCGCTTTCTCTTGAACTGTCTCCGTGTGAAGACGAATATAGTGAGTGAAGTACTCACAACTATCGCTACAGAAGACACAACGAAAGCCGTGCTCCAACCGACTCTCTCTTCCCAGTTCATGTTTTCATTCCTTGCACAGGAGAGCATGTGACCAAGATACAACATATCTTGTTGGCCAGGAACATGCACGTTTCTCGTCTGAAAATATGTCTTTGTTATTTTTTGTTCACCTTTGGTTGTGTACGTTTCTGAAGCCAAACTATAAATCGTTGGCAATCAATGCAAATAATTTGGTATATTAAAGTGGGAGTACGTTGGAATAAAGTATTCCGCGAATACATAGAACACGCTTTAATCCCTTCAAAAGCCTGACCTGCTAGGCGAGTTGTTAAGAGAAGTAAAATACTTACTTTGTGTGACTGAACAGGCTAGTATAATATTGACATTAAAATAATAATATTGACATCAGTGTTTTGGATTGCTAAAGAAAGTATTTACACTACCGCAGTTTATAAATATATAATACTGGTGTTTACTATAGGTTTGATCCACGATCTAGTGTCCCCGATTAGTGGACAAATTGTCTGCTAGAAGATTTGACACTCAAATAATGTTCTATCCTATCCGACCTTGCAGAGGATTGTATTTTTGCTACCATCTTTGGCCACACCGTCCGTGGACAGGGACTTTAAGCAGTTGGACTAGTCTCTCGACATTCTATCGGGGGACTTAAAAGAATCAACACACTTATCGATAAGAGTAGGGTAGTGATCCCGGTGTTATGGCCTGTATCTCCACTGTAACTGGCAGCCATCGGCGCCGTATATAAAATTGTAAAGCGCATCGAGACGTTACGTGAGCTGCGCTATATACTATTTGATAACATTTACATTTACTACTAAAAAATTGAAGTGGTTTGTGAAATAAACTCATTCGCATAAGTTATTAGTGTTCAGCCCAATCTTAGTTTTGCAATCTCACTGTTATACTGACGGGTCATTAAATAGTTGAATTCATCTCCTAGTTCATGAGAATTACATACAGCGGTTTCACTATATCGTTCAGTTTCTATGGCATATTGTTTGCCGATATTGTAATCCCAGTAACTGCTTCAACTTATCGACTTGAATGACATGAGGTGTGACAGACAAGTTTTAAAATAATGATTGAAGGGCAAGTAGGGGTGGGAGTCGTCGATGTGCCAAGGAAGTGCAGATGCGATATCGAGCTATTTAATTAAAATGTCCTACGAGACAGGAAAGTCATCCAGGTATAGCCTCCTCCGCAGGCAACTCTAGATGGCAAATGACGGCAAAGGAAATCGAGTGGCCGAAGTGCCCGAGCGAGCCGACGAAGCGAAGCGAGGCGCGAGTGGGGGGACTGAGGCGAGAGAAGAGGAGAGAGTACCCCTCATTTTCTCTTTCCAACCCCGCCCTTATTATCTTTCCTTCGCTCAACTTTCCTTTGCCCTTATTAGCCCTATATCAGTCCTCATTACCATCACTCAACATGATTCCTTTTATTTGACCCAATAAAATTGCCATCTAGAGTTGCCTGCGGAGGAGGCTAATCCAGGTACATGTAATAAGCGAAAGCTGGTATAACAAGTTCTATGAAGCTGGACGGCTGTTGCTGTAAGTGTTGTTGCGTTTCTGTTCTTATCCTTAGTTTCGAGCAGGTTGTTGCTTTAGGAAGTGTCGTTTCTTTCGTGGGGGAGGTGCCGCTAGTTTTGGAAATCCTCTAAAAATTATATTACTTTCCGATTTCCCTGCAATTTATGATAACGTAGCGCGTGTGCCAGTTGATTTTACAATTCTTTGCCAAGTTTATTTAATAGGAAGTTTGATATTTTCTGAAAGTGATAAACGTTTGACAGACGAACATAGAACATTTAAGGCTACAACAAAACTTTATTCATATTTGTTATAAATACAATATTTTCTCTCTCCTATATAAAGTTTCATATTATAATATAATATAGTTAAATAATGCAAATTTTCTGTTCTTGTAAAAACATATGCTGTTCATATGACATGTACTGGGACTAATTCCTGTAAATTTGGTATAGACAATTTGCTCGGATACTGATTTTAATAAATTCGAAACCGACTTCAAAATTCAACACACTTCCTGTGAGTTTTTTTCTTATTTTTATGGTCCAACGCGCGCCCTGAAAAAGAGAAGGAAAAAACGAGGATTCATGACTTAACGAACGGAGCGAGCAAACGAGGCTAATAAGAAATTTATTATATGGCTTTGATAATTTGGGGAAACTGAGGACGTGTAATCACATGAAAACGTAAACAAATGACAGCCACTCGAGAGCGAGAGGTCCGTACGGCAACTAACGGACCTGAAATTGACCAATCACAGCGTACGAAATTAACCAGCCATATAATAAAGAACCTTATAGCTCCAGCGATACTTAACGCTGATTAGCTAGCAGTGACAGGTATTACCCAGTCCACTGGAATATAATTTCTGAACGGCCACGCGATGTGACTCGGGAAATCTACGTTAAATTTCACTTGCAACCCACGAATTGAATTTATCTGCTATATACCTACAAATCACGGCTTTGGTAAGAATAGAAGCCGACTGCGTAAGCTTTTAGATGATTAGAAAAACTTTAGATTGTCCACTGAAATTTTTGTTTTCGGTTTCACGGGCGTCTTCTGCGCATGCTTACGAGGCCCTTTTAGCGACCGCTGTACAGGAGGGAACGAAGACGAAGAAGTCAATGACGTTGAATCAAAAGAGGGAAGCGAGGCAGATCCCTGACTTTTTGCTGACGCTGCACCTTGCGCTCTTCTGTCACGCCGGGCATTCAGTCTTGAAGAATACGTGACCATGTCACTGTCAGGAGTACGTGGTCTAATGCCTTCGGTGGGCTCGCACAGGCAATAATTTAACGTTCTTTTTGTCATGCGCTTTTCAGCTGAAGGGGGTGTTGGTTCTGGAGGGTTTAGTGCTAAATCCGGGTATTCACAAGCCACATTGTTTTGCTCTGTCCCATGCAGTCGATTGTGGAGAGTTTTCATGTTTGCAGTTTGTTTATAATGGTCATATAAACCGATCCTTTGCTCATCACTTCCTTCAGAGATAGCTAGTTCTAGTTCCTCAGTTTCTCGCTCGTCCAAGACACACTGAGCGCAGCCTGGAACCAAGCACTGTTGTTCGAGCACTTGTGCAAAGGCGTGGCACAGAAGAGACTGGAAACTCCTCGAATCCCGACAGGCACAGCGACCCTGCCATGCTATGTGACCTGGCCAGAGAAAATCAGATAATCCGTTATGCTTAATGAGCTAATGTTTCCTCGATATTTCTTCAGTCTCTGCCAAGAGACGACCTGAGGCGGTCAATACAAGGCGAAACTAGTTTTTGTCGCTATATTTTCAACATCTTAAACTTTTTTTAACTGAATGATAGTGTGTGAAAGCCTATAGAAGATAACCTTTGAGCTAATCATTATGGCTCAACGACCAACAACTGCAACAAAGTCCTGGCAAACGCCTATTGGGTATCGACATTGACATGGTCAACACAAGTTGAAAATCTCAGATAAAAGCTACTTAAACGCACTGCTGTTCTTAATCGAATCAAGAAATATCTACCAATCAAGTACCGTATTTTATTATTCAATGCCAGTATTAAACCGATTCTTGAATACTGTATATCTGTCTGGGGAAATTGTAACGCCGGTCTCCTTGATGAACT